>CM067498.1:8431579-8483251 GCA_034552555.1 Semaprochilodus insignis
AGAGAGAGAGAGAGAGAGAGAGAGAGAGAGAGAGAGAGAGCTGGGGGAAGAAGCAGAGAAGGAGCACTGGTGTGAAGGCATGTGTTTAAAACCCGGGGAGAGTAAATACACAGAGCAATTACCATGTTAAAACAACGAAAACGGGAGCTGCCTACGAGCGGGCCAAGCCGAGGAAATGTCACTTTCTTAACGCGCCTCTCTTTGTCAGCTGCATTTAAACGATCGGGTGAAGCTAAAATAAACAGCCGTCTGGAAAGGGAAAACTCCCTGTGCCACAGATTTCCCCTAGCGTGGCCTGAAACTCCAAACCCCAAAATGCCTACCTGGCCTTCTGGGAAATAGCGGAGCTGAATAAATAGATATTAGATACTCCAAACTGCATCACTGCACAGATTCCTTATGTCTAAAGACCCTTGATTGACTGACGGGTTAGCAGAGGCGCCTCTACTAACTGTGTCTGATCTTGCATTGATTTTTACTCAAACAAAGCCTTGTCTAGTAAAAATCAGCCCGTGCAGATTTTAGTAGTGCGTATTCTGGACTGCAGTGGTTGGCTAAAGTGGACAGGTCATGCGGAGAGATATCTGGTGTGATGAATGCTTCCATCTCCACTAACAGCGTTCCTTAGCTCCAAATCCCTCTGCCCTTATCAGCCTCGCCACAAATGACCGCCGTTTGAGAAACATCTAAGAAGAGCACGCAAAGCCGTGATTTAGCCATCCCAGTCAACACGTCCCCAGGTGTGTTCGGGTCCCGTGCACTCCACTTTTGGCTGCGGTTCTTCCAATGTTGGACCGAGGGGCGATTTATCAATGCAAACTTAATAACATCCATTTGAATCTAACTAAAAATCAATATTTCATTACCAAATTGTTAGTGGGAATGAAGAAGGATGGCGGAAGTCAGGGCGGGCGCGTTGGGAAGGAGGTTTCAGGAGGTTCGATGGGAAGACGGAATGATTCATGGGACCATCAGAGGAAGGAGAGGGGGGAGGAAGAGAGGAACCAACAGGGGAAAGGAAAAGTGTGGTGGGGGGGTGGGCTTTGGAGAGGCCCTACTCCCCCATGACCTTGGCAAGGAGGGAAAAATATATATATAAGAAAATGAAAGCAACTGTCAACTCCCTACAGGCTAGGATCAGCCCATAAATCATACCCAGAGAGACGGAGGAAAAGGGGGGGGGAGTGGGGGGTTAACTCTCACACCTACGCACTTTCCTATACAGTATATACACAGTCTGCTGCCCCCCCATGGGATCAGTCATGACGTGCTCTTGGGTGTTGTAGTCTGGGGTTTAGTGGAGAAGGTTGTATGGGTGTGTAGGCCACAAATGATCTAAATTGTGTTTATGTTCATCTTAACTCTCATCTAATATGTATTTAAAGTTCGTCTGGGAATTCAGTGTGTACCTGAGGTGTTTTTGTGTGTGTTACCATGCAAGTAACCTTTAAAGTCATTAACCCTTAAAGTCACTACTGACATAAAACATGCTTATATCAAAAAACTTAACATTATCTGTATTGTCTGTCTATTAGACTACAGTGTACAGCAGAATGCTAACTTTTGTCATCTCTTGCCAAATTCCCTTTTATTTTTATTTATATTTTTTATACGTGTATAAGCTAATTGATGCCTATAAAGCAGGGGAACATCTTCAGTGGATATAAAAGTGTTTCCAGATCATAATTTCTACTATCATTGGGAAATGGCAATTAAGGGAAACAGTGGAAGTCAAGGCTAGATCTCAAAGATCAAGAAAACTCTCAGAACCGCTCGTACCCTGGTATGCAAGTGTTGCCACCCTGAACAGAGGGAATAAAAACTCACAGCAAACGGCGGTTTAGTTTCCTCACTGATGGCTTTATCGCGAATCAAGCAATAATATGTAATAGTACACAAAGCTTGTTTCTTAGTTTAGTAATAGACATAAACCAATTTGACCAATAACATCTGGCATATTACTTTTTCCTCAGACAACATTTTCCGACCAATAAAATACAAAAATACAATCACATTTTCAGTAAACTATCAGCTTTTCAACACCCAAAATTCATAGACTGCATCTAGCCGCCATAAACCAATCAACTGCACACATCTCGCACAGACAGCAGTGCTCTAAAACGGCGTCGTTGACCTCATTAATTAAGAAGCGCCATTACACGCACACAAACCATGACTGGAAAATGAGACTGAACACAAAGTGAGGAAACATAAACAACTAAACGTACTGTTTAAACATGGATTTCACCCCAAGTTCTATACCAGTAGATCTTAAAATGGCGATGGGAGACTGTTGGCTATGGCTACTCCATTCAGGTTTACACAGCAGCTTCAACTGTTTTCGCTAGAAGCACTCGAAACAATGACCAAATTAATGTTTTTACAACATTCCGATAACTGCTGTCGGCTAAATATTCCTCCAGCACCATGTCTCCAACAATAACAAAGCCTATTTTGTTGAATTCATACCTGAACAGAGGCAATAAAAACCACAGCAAACGGCAGTGAAGTTTCCTCACTGATGGCTTTATCGCGAATGAGGAAAAGTCCGTGTTTGCCCCCTACTGTCTGAATCCAGGCATAGCCAACAGATCACAGATCACCATCATCAGAACTACTGGTGGTTTACTATTTCAGGGAACAGCTACGCTTTATGCTTTTTTTTTAAATAAAAAAAAAAATTAAACATGAACTGAACATCTTTTATTTTTTATCTACTTTCTTTTGTTCCTTGTTTTTAAACATAAGTTCTTATTCACCAGAACTTTTTAGATGCTTTTAACAAAGATGAATTATTCTATTTACTTCAACACATCGTACATCACAAAAGCAGCACTGCCCCAATATTCAAACTCGTCACACAAGCAGGTCCTCCAACATGATTGAAAAGGCAGTCAAGGCAGTGCTACTTCTTCGTCTACTCATGTTGGGATGGTAGCAGACTCAATGCTACACTGTCTCAGTATCACCTCGAGGGGTACATAGTGGTATTATGAGACAGGACAGGCTGTAACTAGCTAGTTATCATGCTAACCTCATGCAACATGATATATAGATGCTTTCACACGCCACCAAAAATTGTATCTTAAAGCAAAAGTTAATACTGTCTTGGTAACTACATGAAAATGTATATGTACATATATATCAAACTATCAAAATGTTTAAATCAAACTATAAAATAGCACCAATGGAATTATACAGTCACCTTAAAAATACCTCCAAAATGCCAAAACAGCAACTTTACAGGAGGATAAAACAGCTTTCTTAATTTGCAATGGTAGTTGAATATTCATGAATATTCAAAAAATTTAAAGGGTAACTAAAGTTTTTGCACAACACAATATATATGGCAAAAATATAATATTGTGATACATCAAGAGTATATGTGGTATATCAAGATATTTATTTTATTTCTTTTCTTTTTTTCTTTTTATCTCATTAGTTGGAACTGTTAAGCATTAGTCTTTAGATGTCTTCAAGAAAAACATGCATTAGTTGGGTGTGTCTAAATTTTTGTATACACTATTTATGTATGTATATATATATATATATATATGTTATATATATGGGGTTAGCTTATAGGCCTTTTGAGGAGAGTGAAGTACAGCCATAGTGAGTTCTGGTGCAATTCTCTACTGCCTAATCAAAGGGTCATTGGGTACATTGATTCGAGTCTGTGAATGTACTCAAAGGTGTATATGGACTGTGTTGCGGCATCTTGCATCACATTCTCTTCCAATTTCCTCTAATCTTCCCAGTTTGTGCTTTATAGAGATGTATTTGAAAGGTTAGGCCCATTGCGTCCAGCGTGCTGCAGCCTACTCTATAACCATTTTAGATAAGGCTACAAGCTAATAGATATTTCCCAAATCCAATGAGAGTGTTTAGGAGAATGAATGGTATTACAGTCCTTCCATTTTATTTGAGGTACTCCTGGGAAAAGATGGAGCAGGTGAAACATTTTGCAGCAGAAGTATATTTTGATGGGAATATTAGTATTGTTTACCTACTTCTTAACTTGTTAACCTGTCACCTAGTTATCGATCTAACATCTGAGTCATATGCGGCCTTGGATGCAATTAAAGAGCGCTTTTCTCATTTGAACAGTCTGATCAGTGCACTTCTATGGTGGAATTTGATTACCAGCTCTAACAGATCCCTGCATGATAAAGGATTGTGTCATATCTGAGGAGACGGAATGGGACCAGATTGCATACGCCTATCGGCCGAACATAATTGTCAATTTCTTGATGACAGCAATGCTTATTTGTGCGTGCGGAGCAGCTATCACCTGCTCTGTATTAAAAAAAAAACACATGGCATGGTAGATCACTTCAGGGAGGTGCTAAAGTGAATGGCTCAGAGAATAATATGAACTGAGAATTTTTCATCTGCCCCTTTTTTATCTTCCTTTAGAATATATAATTTTTGCTGGTGATAACAAAAGCGTATATATATATTATATATATTATATATATATATATATAATGAGATATTCTGTTAAATGTGTGGATTTTAAACTTTTAACCATGTTTGGATTTGTAAGTAGAAGAGATCTAATATGATTTGAATTTGCTGAAAAGTTGTTGTGCATACCGTCTAGTTATTCAGAAAGTTTTGTCTGCCATTCTGCCATTTTTTAGCCACTTTTTGTCAGTGCTTGGCATCAACGCATCAGACTGACATATCATATCTGTTAGCAAAGCATCATTTAATTTCAACTAGTGATACTCAGATATATGGATTTTGGGATGATACGTATATCCAGTATTTTTCATGAACAATTGCGCTGATGCTTATTCATAAACATTCATAAAACATAGTGTAGTGACTCGCTACTGGCAGGCGCTGGCCTCTAGGGCTAAGTTCAAACTGCAGGCAGATCTCTTGAGACAACTATCTGCACTGGTATTTGCAAGTAATCAGGTTGAATTTGAGTGTCCAGACATCACAAGCCTATCTGGTGACACAGATTTCTAACACGGATGCAGTAGAGATGCAGGTACATGATCTCCAAACAATTGCTCTTTCAAGTTGCAGTTCATGGACTGTTGTTCTCTTCCATAGCGTGTACAAGTGGAATTTCTCTGCCATATGCATATATTTCCATCACTCTGGATTTGGCACCATTGTTGTGTGTTGCATTGCGAGTGACACAAAAACCCTCTGGAATCCAGTCCAGAGTGTAGAAATCAGAAAACCACCTCCAAAGCTCCTGGTTTGGATGTGATTTGTATCCAAAAATCATTCTGGATGCAATCTGGATATGTCAAAAATTAGATTTGGGCTGGCAGTCTGAGCAAGGCCTAGACGCTTGTGAGTTGTGGCTATGCCAATGGAGGATTACACCAGGAGGATAATAAGTGGCGCAAAACCTCTGAGGAAAGAAATAATTCATGTTGTTTATGTCATTGTTTTTTGTTTTTTTTTGTGCGGGGGTGTTGGGTAGTGGTAGGTGGGGCACTTTAATGGTGAAGCTGGTAGCTGGTGGTGACCTTCCCTGTGGGCTTTGCATTGTGTCTGTGCTTTCCTAGCTGGTGTTCAGTAAAGGTTAGGTGTCTGTGCTTTTCTGCCTGGTGTAATGGTTAGGACAATACACGTTGTGTAATGGTCCATCCCAGATGCCTCTGAGCCCAGAGAAGTCGACGGCACTTCTGGGCATGGTTAACATAAAGCTTGTATGTAACGCTGTATTGTAAGGGTTGATAGGCTATTGTAAGGCCATTGTTGAATGACAGTTCTGATGGGAGATCATGGGCATTCAGCTTGTGCTTGTCCCTTTATGCACTGAATTTCTCCCAGTTCCTTGAATCATTGTATGCACTGTAGATGGAGAAATGTGCAAATCCCCTCCAATCTTTCTTTGAGGACCACTGTTTTAAAACATTTCAACATTTCTTCCTCAGCTTTTTGTGAATACGGCTCATGATTACAATCATCAGAATCACATTATTATTTCTTTTTTACCCTGATTTTTAGCCCTAAATTGTCCCTGTCCCAACAATTTTTGTAATGTGTTCCAGGCCTGTGATGCATATAAATGCATGTATATTAGTATATAATATAGAATATAATAAAATGAAACAACCATGAAAGTTGACCATACAAAACATAAAATATCTTAGCTTCATACTGTCTGCAATGTAATAAAAGTCATTGTAAGAAAAAATTTCTCTTTTATTGCATTTTCCATACTGTCATAACTTCTCATGACCTTACCTGTATCTTAATCTACACCGATGTTAGTAGAAACTGGGCCTAAATCTGCTCAACATTGCATAAACTTTCTGCTCATTTGGCGAACCAGAAATACATCAAGTATTAGTTCAAATGTAGAACTAAGCTTCTAGTCATTTTTAAGCAGTTATCTGCTGATGCCAATATCAATCTGGTGTCTTTGTGAAGCTCTAGTTTAAACTGCTGGAGTTTTAATTCAAAAATATAATATTTAAAATCACACAGTCACTTTTAGCCCCTTAAAATCAGTATTACTCACAAGACATATTCAGATCAGAGGGCTGTAGTACGAGCCTGGACTAAATAGCATAAAACTATTACAAAGGAGGCTTTTCATATTTGCTTTTAGTGTTTGTCTGACAATGCAGGCCAATCTAACATCACATAAACACACACAGAGCCAAATCCCCCCCCCCCCAAGCTTAACTGTTTAGTGGAGTATATATACATATCTATGATCTCCACGCCTGGGGCCCTGCACCCTCTTCCCCTCACACCTGCGGGGAAACCCGATCTGCCTTTTTTCCTTTTTTGTTTTCGACAGGGCTCCAGATTGTGAGCGCATCAGGTGACAATTAAGACGTAACAAAATAAATTGTTTGCTGTCACTTTTGTTTACCCCTGCCGTCTCACAGCTCTCCCACTGCCCCACAACAAAGCAATGGCATCAAATGTGCTTCCCCAAAGTAGCCCAAAGGTACAGGAAACACTAAACACATGCATAAGCACACAAACACGCACACACACACACATTCATACCATGCCTTGAACTCCAAACAAAAATATAAAACTGGGATACGTGCTTAAAGGTGGAGGGGCTATGTTGTAAAAAGTTGCTTGACTTGTTTTGCTTCTTTTCAAAAGAGACCGTGACTTTGCTCACCCCTCTTATCATTTCTCATTTCAAACAGTCCAAAAATGGCATGTGCACACTAAATAATTCATTGGCTGCTAACATTAAACAACTGTTAACACGCTCAAATAATTAGTTATGCTTGCTTGACATGTTTGCATCTTTAATAATTAATGCATTTGTCTTAATTACCAACAACAGTATTTTGGCCTTGTTATTCCTTTTCCACACACAAAAAAGGAAAAAGGCAATTATGCCATAAATATTAATTAGATACCCTTATTAAGATCTAGACAAAGGGGCAGAGGGAGTCTTAACTGCGTATTTTCTTTGGGTTTAAACAGAGTTATAAATCTTCTTTCTTTCTTCCTTCCTTTCTTTTTTTTTCTTCCCCCGGACAGGTATCTACAGAGAGACATCTTTATTGGTGGCTTTGAATAAAATATCGTCACACTTTAATATCTGCTTGGGCATGATCACCATTTGGAGAAACATTAAGGCTGTCAATGGTCTGTGATGATTAATGTAATAATTATGATCGTTATTAAGCAGAATTATAAATGCAATCGCATTAATCATGGATCTTCCACATTCTAGCAGCCGAGAATGTATTCTCTCTCAACTCGACTTCTCCGTAGAGACAAAGAACACAAAGAAGTGGCAGACAATAAGCAAACTACATTCCAAGTACTGTAATCAGGAACATAGAAAGCCGCTATGATGTAGAGGACATCAAACCTTTTTGGAGGGATACATTCATCACTGGCATTCAAAATAGTCCAAAACTTGGCAAACACTTGCAGGCGAGTTGAACGGCAGCCACTTTGTGTTTCTCGGCTTGATGAGGAGGTCTCGGTAGATAGTGAAATATTTAAGGCGTGCGGTGGTGAGTAGCTTTTCGGCCGTTTCGGAACAACGCTTGGATTGTCAAGTTTAAACTTTCATGGGTGACTTCTCTCCACGGCTAACACCAGCAACGCAGCCCGAGACGCCCCCTGAAAATGCAGCTGTCAATGAGGAAGTGGATGACTTTGGGAGGTCTTTGAGGCTTCGAAAGCGTGCCGTTTTCATTTTTCTGCCAGTAGATTAAAAGGCAAATGAATGACACTCTTCAACACCCCAAATCAGCCCCCGCCATTAATATTTCACACTGATGGCAGCTGTTTATCACAACAGGGCAGAAATTAAAGAGGGAGAGGAAGGGAGGGCGGAGGAAAACGAAGAGGGGGAACCAGGATGTTATGGCCTAAGGTAGTCATGAAATATGATAACGCTCAAAACCTCAAAACAGCTCTCCGAAGCATGGAATCCTGCAGTCTCTGGGAAGTTATGCTGGAAAATGCGGAGAGTTTAAATATGAAAGCTAATGTGCATTCGCACTTTACTGCAGGGCAACTTTTATAAGGCTGCATCACACCTACAAAAACAGCCTTCATAAAGGCTTATTCCAGTAGGCTTTATGTGCCATAAAGAATTCTTTTGTCAACTTCTTATGTCATGTTGTCATCATTCATGTTGTATTTCAACTCTGCAAATGTTGCAGTAATAGTCTTAAGACATTGTCAAGATTTGGTTGAGTCTTGCTGAAGGTTTAAGGATCTTGACAAGGCCAATAGAAAACAGTTTAACTGTGACACCTGGGTAGATACAACCAAGATAGTTGTTCCTTTATTTAGACAAACTAACAAACTTACCAACAAGCGACAGAGGAATCAAATCACCTTTTGATTTTCAATATATAGGACCAATTTCATAAGAAAAATCATCTCTCTAGGCTTTCTAGGCTGGATGTCCTAGATATATCACCGACTTGAATAGGAGATGTAGCTTAACTTAGTTTTAGTAAGTTTCAAATAAAAAATAGGGATTTTTTTAACATTTTGTTAGAACATTATATGCAAATATCATCAAAAATACAGTATATGAAAATAATGATCTAAATTTACATCCTGTATACACAGTATTATCTCTCTCTCTCTCTCTCTATGTATGTATGTATATATATATATAGCTTATTAGTGTGTAATTGATAGCATTAGATTTATGCAAGTTCTAGATAGAATGTATAGCTTTCTTGTAGTTTATTACTTAAGAACTAAGAATAATAATTTCAAGATGTGCTCCGTATTCTAAAGTGCAGATTTAGTAATTGAATCTAGTATGGAAGTATTAGTGTAGTTTATCTTCTGGGAACCTAAATACTAATAAATAAGCATTACATTTGTGATTAAATGTGTCAATTTTGTTTAAATCTCCATACTAATTATCATACTGAAAATCTTTCATATCTAATTAGTGATTAATTAAACTGCACAGAATATGGAACAGATCTTGAAGCATTAAGGATTTATTTAACTTGTATTAACTCTAATGCCATAAACTCCAGAAATCTCTTGATTCTACCTGGACCTATAAGAAGACCGAATGCTGCCCATTGTGCCTTTATAAGATGTCAGTTTAGACTCAAGCTGAATAATTTGCATAACCAGGGCCTCACTAAAATTTTTAGTTTATTGTGCATTATTACAATTAATAATGTGATTTTCATCTAACAAGCCACCATTATATGATCTATAACCATTATATGACCTAAAACTCACCAAAGAATAAGACCTTAATTAATTCCCAAACACTTTTTTGGGTGGAATGACATTGACTTTGTAGCTTAGTGTATATCACAGTGACATAATACTGATGATGTGACAGCTTAAATCTTCTAAGTGGTCAAATGAAACTCATTTTATCTCAAGGCCACAGAAAACGGTCTCTTTTTGTTCAACCAGCTTGACGTGGCAAGTTATGTCAAATTAATAGGATTATGTCACCGTGACATACACTGAGCTACAAAGCCTATGTCATTGAACCCCAGAAAGAGTTATGACATAACTGAATGCCAGAAAACAATGAATGTCACCTGACATTGGTAGTTGGCATATTCAAGCCTTATGACACACGAGGCCTACTGTAATAAGTGCTTATAAATGTTTATGCACTTTTATGTTGCTACCAGGAAGGGCTTGTGGAATTGTGTAGCCTTATAAACACTGACCTATGATTAAGCGTTGGCGAGAGATCTTCATTATATCACAAATGAAGTGATAAACAATGGCGTGAGGCTTATAATGCAGATCAAAATTAGTTGAAAAATGATTTGGCTCGGAACGAGTGAAGCTTAAGGTCAGGAATTAACTTCATTGCTCTTATCTGTGTATTGTGCATGATAATAGCCATGAAACATGTGGGCTATCAGTGACACCCTCAATTGGAAATGTCCATATTAGGCAATATGCAAATGCAGCGGGTGGGGTATAAATTCCGGGATGCGACAGTGAGCCAACACAGGGCGATGATTAAAACGAGAACACCAAAGATGAAGGGGTGGGAAATAGGAAGAGGAGAGAAAGGCGGTTAGGGCTGATATTATAATGAGTGAATATAGTAAGTGATAACCATCGACTGAACCGGAGCCAGTCAATGAGAGAAAAACAAGTGCATCCTTCCTCAGGACGTGTTAACGGTGCTCTGCAGCTCTGTAGATGAGCCAGCTCCATCGATAGCTGTCAGTCTAAAATGACTCCCTCCGTTACTATGTGCTCACCACAGCACATTCTAGAAATAGGACGCATTGACTTTTCAATCTCTAAATGTTCCAAATCACCCATCAACCGCATGCTATTACCACGTTGTTATAAAAGCTCAAAACACAGCCCGTGGCTATATCAGGAAAGCAGAGTTGTCATTGGCTGCAAGATGGTGCAAAACAGATAAACAATCGGCCATAAATAAACGGAAAGTAAAAACTCAAGACGTTTGATGGAAGTTAACCACACGCGTGCCGCGTGTCAGGTTGGAAAATGTCAAAAAAGCAAATTTATGGCCTGCTTTCGAAGGACATTATTTGAGCTTGACAGTCTTAATCATTCACGCTTTCCCCTCCGTCTCCCTTCTCTTTTCCCGCTGCCCGTCATGGATTATTGAAATAGAAAAATAACAAGTGGGGGAAAAGGGCCCAGGAGCGGTATCAAAATGTCAGGTTTGTACTTACAGCTGTATGCAGCAAGACAGGGTCAAGGGCTTCAATTATTTGTATACGGTGCAGCCGGGCTCTACAAGAAAGGTTATGTCACCCCATAGCTATTTACCCCCCGATTTGAATGGGACTGATATTCAACCACAGGCCCAGTGGCACTGATACGGAACAGATCTAGCATTTGAGTGGAATGGAAAGAGCAGCAGGGAGAGGAGAGATTGACAGAGAGCGAGAGGGGAGGGTGGGGGCAGGGGGAGGTGAGGGGCTTGGAGAGAGTATCACCCGGCTTTGTGTCACCGCTCTCATATGTGAACAAGATGATGGCGCGGTAATGTGCAGCTGATCCGTGCAAGATTGCGCCATGTTTGAGATCCTTTGGGACGCAAGCGTAGTGATTCAGCCTGAGCATGCCTGTCACCGAAGGGACAGGTTTGAATCCAGAAGTTACTGTAGCTCTTATGGTCGAGCTCATAGACGGCTCCATACCTCACCTTTCTTTCTAACCAAAATTTGGCTGGCGTACCTAAAGTCAAGTTTTCTAAAAGTTGTACACTACAGCAGTTCTCTTACACCTCTACATGGGGGCCTTTTGGCTGGAAAAACAAGGTTTAAAATCTTGAAACACCCAATTGAATTTTTCTATGGTACCTTGGAAGATGCAGCCAATCAGGGTGCAATGAATAATCGACACAGTCGACTAAAATCAATGACCAAATTAGTTGCCAACGAATTTAACTGCCGATTAGCTGGTGACGACTTAATTCTTAACCGAATGGTGGACAGTAACAAAGTAAATTTAATTAAACCTGAGTTACTGTTTTAGTTAGTGTATCTGTACTTTACTAAAGTATGTACATTCTGGGGGACTTTTTACTTTAACTCCACTACATTTTTTGGGGTTTAAAAACGTAACATGTCCAAACGATGGAAGTGAGCCCACCAATCAGGGTAGAGCGATCACTTTGTTTTGAGCTTGTTTTGACCTGTCGGCCAGAGCTTAGTCCTACCTAATGTAAACTGTTCTCCTTCAGTGTTTTGTACTGATCATTTCATCAACATCAGTGTCAAACTAATTAATGACCTTCTATTAAAGGATTGGTGGACCGAAAGTGACACTAGAGTCTTCTCACCTAAAATGAGTTGATTAAGATTCTTGTTCCAGAAATGATAATAGGACATTAGAGCCATAATAAATCATGCTACTGTTACTCTCCATACTTTGGTACTTTTACTCAAGTGGAGGTCTAAAAGGAGGGACCTTTACTTTTACTTTTTAAAAAAATGGGCTATATTAAAGTATCACAGTATAACAGGAGTAAAGGAATGCAAAGTAATATCTCTCCTGTCCTAAGCCTCTTTTTATTTCCCAAGTCAAGCTAAATGAGCCTGGTGGCTTGATGGAGAATCTGATTTAAATGGGAAAACTGTGATGAGGAATTTATCACCCCACGACGATCACGATGATCAATTAGATTTAATGCTGACCCAAGTCTGAAATGATTGCAGGGGAACGGGTGACGTTAATGGTTCCCCTTGGCTGCCATCTTACCTCATGAAAGTTGCTCTGCCCTGGATGAGCACCCGGCCCACCCTTCAATAGTCCCCCTTAAAAATCTCAGGGTTATTGAGAGTGATATGAAATTTCTAAATGTCATTAATTGACACCTTTTCCCCCTGAGCTGTCAGCCGGCAGACAGAAAGGTCACAGCTCTGAGGTGAAATATTTATATATATATTTCCCAGTCATGTGAATTATGGCTGTCATTAACAAGAGGGAATGGATGGCGAGGCTGACTGAAAGCCTCCATCGATCCAGCCTCTTGCACAGGGACGGCAGTCGGCCAGGCTGGGACAGGGTCACCAAAATACCCCTACAGAGGTGAAGGGTGCGTAGTGAGAGAGAGGAGAGTGCTGGGCATTCTCTGAGGTAAGCTTTCATTTTGAAAAGTAGCCCCATTACACGTAAGGGGTTACAGAGGAATGCAGTTAATCATAATCACAAAGTGGTCATCGCTGGGTTGCATTACATAGTATCGTGCATGTGTTGTGCCACCTTTAACAGCGGCAAACAAAGACATTACAATGTTCAGTAGTGTCCAAATGCTGCAGATGATAGATAAAGAAAGTAATGTTTACAGTTCAGGCTTTTGCAACGATTTCTGCTCAGTGCTTCACTGCTTTACTTTGAAGTAATTATTTATCTTATTTATGTATTTATATATTAGATCATTACAAAATATATTTAGTGCCGATATTACACTATTACATGTTACACTGAGCACTTTATTAGGAACACCTTCACTTATTGCCTATTTTATCAACTCCATTTAGCGTATAGGAGCACTTTGTAGTCCTACTGTAGTTTTACAGGCTGTAGTCCACCTGTTTCTCTGCATACTTTATACTTCATACCCCTTTTTACCCCCACAGGACCAGCACAGAGCAGATACTATTTGGGTGGGGAATCATTCTCAGTGTTGCATGGAGGTTACATGACAGGGTGTGTTCTGACAGACACAGCAGTACCATTGTGGTGGTCCTGGCCACTGAAGAAAAAGTTTAAAGGGGGGGCTAACAATGTAAGCAGATAGACAGATAGACTACAGTCTGTAACTGTAGAGCTACAGTGTGCACCTATATGTTAAGTGGAGCTGATAAAATGTACAATGAGTGTAGATACAAGGAGGTGTTCCTAATAACATGCTAGGTGAATGCACAGTTGCACAGTTTGGTCACCCCTTGGTGTGCATGTTACCCATCACCTACAGAGAACACACCTCTGCACCTTATAATGTTTATTTGCAAAATTTTACATATTGTAAAATAAGTAAACCATAAAATGTAGCCTGCAAAAAATAATATGCAACAGCAAGTCAATAGAAATTGTGCCCTGAAATATGTAGAATTATGCCATGTTTAAGTTGATTCCCCATGTAGAAAATGTGCTTATTTATTTTCAATTAGAAAACATGTAATGTGACATTCAAATTTTTGCACACAGCTGAAAATCATCAAACTGAATACACGGACCCGGCAGCTCTGGGAGACCGGTTAAAGTCTTGGTCTCAAAAATTAACGAAGAACGACAAAAGAATGTGTGAAGTTCTTAAGCAACAAGCTTTCTCTTACTTGTGGGTTTGCTTAAATTAAGCAAACAGCTTCTAGTGCATGCATAGTGAATAAATCAATGTTACAGGCCAGTTGTTTTGCACAGCATTAGCTCTTTTGAGGGATGAGCAATCACAGCAGTGGTGGGTGCATTTGTGAGTGCTAAACAATGTTAGTGTTTAAGGTGAAAGTGCATGCATAAGGTTAAATGACATTCTACTTTTTAATGATCTTTTCCACAATGTATAATGGAATATATAAGTATATATAAGTATATATAAGTACATATAAGTTTTCATCATACCGTTTCACAGACTGTCACATCAATGCATTTAATATGTGGATGAGGTGCTTTTTTCTCCAAAATAGAACTAATCTGAGAGGTTAGTACGTACATTTCAAAATGTATACATTATCGTTTGTAGAAAAAGCACAGGAAGTGTATTGGTGTTCTTCCTTTTCCTAATCAAACTGAGTTAGCAATGAATTATTTGCATATGATTACCCAGTGAGTAGGGAGCCTTTCCCAGAACTTTCGCAAATGTTACCTACTAGCTGAAATAAAGTTTTAAAGAGTATGTTTAGTCTAATGTTTAAAGAAACATTCTCAGCACAACATTAGGAAAATGTTTTGAATGAGATCTGAGATGACAGGATGTTGTTAGAGAATGTTCTCCTGCCAAAAGAAAAGTTCCCACTGAAAACATTAACAATACATTGCATTGCATATTCTCAGAGTGGTTTTATAATAAGTAATCTCTAACTGGTTAGGTTAAGTGTTTGGGTTATTCAGAAACGCTATGGGTTACATTACTAACATTGACCAAGTAAGTACTGCTATAGCCAGTAGTCAGTGTGGCCTTGTCGTGATAATTATGTTATAAACATGCTCGGGCATTCCCAGTGGACTAGAACTGAAAAACAGTTTTAGTAACATTGTGGCTACGCTGGCTGACCCCACCTTCTCATGGTCTCTTTGTTGTGTGACAGCATTGGGGCGAGTGGCGCTTCATTTTGAAGTGAACAGCATACTACATAGCCACATGGCATTTAACTTGAGAAATGGTGTTCTGCTTCAGCCGTCACCATTTGTGTGTTCATCATCAGGGCGGTGAGGAGGAGGGGCCGGGAGTGGAGAGGAGAGGAAATGGCTTGTTTTTTGTCGGCTTCCTGGTGCTATTAGACATCAGCGTGCAGCAGGCGCATGCGTTTTGTTGGTATGCGTGTAGCGTGTTGCGAGGCATGTTACTATTGCTGCATCATGTCAGAGGAAGAGCGTGAGAGAGGAGGGATAGCAGAGATCTTTATCTGGGGAGGAGATAAATGTTTAAATAAGCAGGGTGATAATTGAAGGGTCTGCTTAAGACATCCACTTACTAAACAGGGTTCTCATTCAAATTCAGCTCATAAAGCAGCCATGGAGAGGCTAGCCCCCTCTGAGCATCTACACCGCTATCAAGCAAATCCAGCATCTAATCTTGTACAATATGTAGAACTACAAGACAGCATGAATGCACTGTGCATTCAGCTATTATCAACTGTTCCTGCAGCTCCTACTTGACTTTTCATCGAGCATTCTCGACGGCAGGCCTCTCAAAATACCCTTAACTCCACTTCGGGTATGGTTTACAACATTAACTATGCCATTTTTTAAAGTAAAATATGATTATGCTTTGACAAAGAACAGCCACGTTCTACTGAACCTCCAAATTATGGTATTACGAGATGTCTGGACATATAGAGCCAATGATGTCCTGTAGGCAGATAGCTAATGGGTTCATGATGTGGAGAAATAACTAATTAAAGGCCAAGATTAGACACACAGAGGGGAGGTCAACGACAGAGTCAGTCATCTTTTTTTCCCTATTTCAAAGCCTTGCCAAATGGAGGGAAACCAATCTAAACAACAGTTTCTATAAAACCCTAAATCTCATTAGGGGCAGGCAGAAGGAGGAAGAAAATGTTTGACAAGGGAAAATATTGAATCACTTCCTGTACAGCAACACAGCAACTTTCATGTGGTGCAGGGCCTAATTAAGGGGAACATTTTTGGAGGGTTAGCAGCAGCTTTAAAATGCCCAGACACACCATAAGTCATAGGACAGGATCTGAGACATTAAGGCAGTAAAGCGGCCTCCGCAATCCGCCCACCGCTGGGACAACAGCAGAACGTAGCCGACATCACTCTACATCCCACATGACAGAAATACGGCCAAAGAACATGTACCCCATCACTGAGATTTAGGAGTCTTGTTTAGCGGTGTCAGCTCTCGAGTCTCCTCCAAGCCGACATGTTTTCAATGAGTTTTAACACATGCGATCCACCACATTCGCACAGCTCTTTCTTTGATTATGCATTGTACGCATATGTTAGCTCACGCTATCGCTGTTCAGCTTGCTAACTTTACTCATAGTGCTTACAAAATGCATTTCTGCTCATGAAAAATTATTTGTTGTTGATTTAAACAGGGCATTACATATCCAGTTATATGTCCAACCCTAAAGGGGCCTTAGAATTAAAACTGCATTGACAGTGTCATACGTGAATAATGACAGATCAGTACATAGGGCTAACATACTGTGAACCTTAACCACTGTTATCTCCTCCTTCAAATACATTCAGTGTTTGTGGAGATTGCAAAAGGGGCCAATTTGCCAAAATCCTAGACTGTTACGTAACAGTCCTAGGATTAATGCTCTCCAGAAACAATGACAATGGAACAAGGACAATGGCACAATATACGTGGTGATGGTGATGATTTTCAAACAAGGCTAAAGTTGGCTTCTTATTTACTGGAATTTACATTCCACCTTAAATGCTATAGCTTGTACAGAATGCATTTGAGGCTCAGGAAGGAAATCAGCACAGGTATGGTTGACATTCATCTTTAAACAAGGCTAAAGCTGGCTTCCTATTTACCAGCTTCTTAATCAAATGTTCCGTTCCACCTTAAAAGCCAGAGCATCATTTAAGCTGGAACGGACATGATTGGGCATACCCAGTGGACTAGAACATTTTGCAAAACAAGCTGGCAAATAGGAAACTGATTGAACAAGGACATTTTCAGCAAGGTCCTGGACAACTTTAATTCATAGTTGTTAGTTTGCTTTGCACATTTGACTCTAGATGGTTTCTAAAACTTTTGCGGTGCGCAGAGAGAGGAAGCGATCCGCAATTCCACCTTAACTACAGTCCCAACCCCAACAACAACCTGTAGCAGCCACGCTGTATGTTTTTGTCCACTTTTTGAAGTAGGATCTTAATTTGAAAGTTTGTATTTACTAATAACTTTGATTTACTTTATGATATTGTCGAGGGACATTTTATTTCCCACCTTGTGTCTGTTTAGACACGTTGCTTCTAAACCAACCAATCAGAGCAGAGCTTATCAAAAACGTTCATGAGCACACCATAATAGGCAAAACAGCTTGTTTCATTCTGGGGCTAAATCACAGGAAGTAAATGGGCGTGTAAAACCACATCTGATCAAATTCACATACCTTCTATGTAGACATCTGAGAATAATTTAAAATGCTGTATACAGTCAGTAATGCATCCCTGTACACAATACATATACAAGACTTTGATTATTTGATTGATAGATCACTTCCATGCATATTTCTGTATTCAAACATAAACATACAAAAGTGCTCTTGGGCATAGAAGTGTCCACTACAGTTTAACATGTTATATTGCTTACTTAGAGTGAACATAGACATGTCCTGTAATGATACTGCTACACTAGCAAAAGTGCTGTTTGTGAACAAATGTCTTCTGCCCCAAACAGCATCACATCAATGACAAACAATATCCCCAATCACCTGCCAATGTGTGATGAACAGCATCATCAAACCTTCGAAACCCAATCTCCCCGATCACTAAAACGTCCATTTGCTGGTGATGAATGGGACAAAGCATGTCGTTAGGTTACTGGGTTTAGCCTGCTCCCGTCTTCTACCTGATGAGGTTGTTTGGGCCTGGGCGAATAGCTCACCGCAAAATTAGTCGAGTAATTCTTGAGCTAGTCCCGTCTGTGAATGCACTAATCAATTGAAGTGCTCTTGTTACAGAGGGAAGAGTCGGCCTGCCTTGACCACTGATGAGGAAAAGGCCTGGCGTATGCGCGATGGGGTGACTGAGCATGGACGGCAAGCGGTGAAGTGGGTTTAGTGGGCTGGGTTTTCAGCAAGTGACAGTTTTAACTCTTTTCAAACGTAAGGGGTGATTAATGAGGGGCTTTTATGGCGAGCGGGCGCGGGGGTTTGGGCGAGTCACGGACCTGAGAGTATTGACATCTCCATTATTTACTGAGTGATTGGTGCAGCCGAAGGGGCCCTGATTAGAAAACAATAAATGCTGTTATTGGTGATCCGGCCCTAAGCAGGACACTGCAAATGCATGTCCGAGCTTTTCTAATTACTGTGGCCAACTGCACACTGGACAGTGATAAACCAAGAGCAATAGAGCAGTCCCATGGGGGAAGTGGGGTGGGGAGGGCTATGCGTTCGTGCATGTGTGACAGTCAGGGCCTTGTGAAGTGTGAATAAAGATGCAGCATGGGATTGCGAAACATACAGAACGCTCTAGATATCAGATTGATCTGATACGTTCATTTTCTTCTCAGTCATTTGAAACGTTCCGAGCGAATATCAGCCGCCTTTGTTCCGACGTCAATATGGATGTTACCATCACCAAAGCATTGTTTCTTTGTCTCCGGCATTACAGTGCAATTACCAAACAATTGGAATCATAAGTGCTTGAACATGTACAGTATTTCTCTCATGAAGTATCTATTGAAAATCTTTCCGTTTGATACATTCCGCATCCCTATGAGCCGAGCGCTTGAGTAGGCCGGCAGATTTTTCCCATCGCCGGATGTGGTCTGTATAGGAGCTGTGGAATAGCTTGAGAGCAAACAGAAACACATTCACACATTTCTCCTGCTGACATTTGGAGCCCGAGAAAAAAAAAGCCCACAGTGTTTAATGAGAATAAACCTTGCGATGCGATGAAATATTAAAGTCTAATTTTAAACATTATGATGGCTGCCTCTCTGTCTGAATACAATGAAACATTTTGGCGCTTACAAGAGGCAATTTTTTCCATATTATAGCTAAACGGGTTACATTATTTACATGTACTTCTTTTATGAATCTTTTTATAAGGCCGTCAGGTTTAATTTATTGTTTTTGAGACAATTAAGCTTTTACACTTTTATTTTTTTAGATCATCACTATAAGAATTTGCTTTATAAATTCCAACATGTAGAAGCTATATGGTTAAGTTTGAACTCGGGTTTAATTATTTTGCCACCTTATTTTGTTCCGTTTTATTGAGACGCCTTGATTAACATGTGCATATTGACACTAGACTGGGGTTGTGACTCACTGCTGGATTTGTAGCAAGTAATTGAACAATTAATTCTATGAAATGTTCATCTTTGTCATTTATTAAGCACATTTGTGCAGCACGCTTTCCCAATATGAAACACCGCATAGGCACCGTAGTAGGCATTGTGACCAATTTGCATAACTGATTAAAATGTAATATTTGCAAATGATTTCAAAAATAGAACAAATGTAGAATAAATAATAAGTCAGTACGGATTGTTAGATGATCTAATCCTTTTCTATATTGTTGAAGGTGAAAATATAGTTTACTTCTGGCTCCAAAATTCTGAACAGTCATGTGACCAACATGACCAACAGAATGCAGTACATCTGTCTGTCCCCCAAAGGACCCCCACAGAACACGTATTATGTGGGTGGTGGATCATTCTCAGCACTGCAGTGACACTGACGTGGTGGTGGTGTGTTAGTGTGTGTTGGGCTGGTGTGAGTGGACCAGACACAGCAGTGCTGCTGGAGCATTTAAACACTGTGTCCACTCACAGTCTACTCTATTAGACACTCCCATCTTGTTAGTCCACCTTGTAGAAGAAAAGTCAGGGGAATTAGCTCACCTGTTGCTGCACAGTTTGTGTTGTTCATGCTCTGGTCTTTAATCAGTGGTCACAAGATGCTGCATACAGGATGCTACTGGCTGGATAGTTTTGGTCGGTGGACAATTATCAGTCCAGCTGTGACACTGAGGTGTTTAAAAACTCCAGCAGCACTGCTGTGTCACCATCACATCAGTGTCACTGCAGTGCTGAGAATGATCCACCACCCACATAATACCTGCTTTGTGGTGGTCCTACCCATTGAAGAACAGGGTGAATGGGGGCTAATAAAGTATGCAGAGAAACAGATGAACTACAACCTGTAAGCTGCAAAATGCACCTATATGGTAAGTGGAGCTGAGAAAATGGACAATGAGTGTAGATACAAGGAGGTGTTTCTAATAAAGTGTTTTTAAATAAATTTCTAAATAAAGTGTTTTTTTTTTTATAAACACACATTATATATGTATTTTATTTGGAATGATAGTGAATTCAAGTCTGTATTTTTTACAAATGTTTGTGTTTTATTACTCTGTATGCAGCAGGAGATAAGCAGTTTCTGGCCCTGTTTTGTGTGGTAGGAATGCTTGAGAACACATGAATGTCACTGAATATCGCAGGTGACATCACAGATGGTGAGACGCACAGCTTTCGCATCATCAAGTGGTGACGCAGTGCTCCAAAGCGACGGGCAAGTCAGAACTCCTCCTCAGCCTGTTCGTCTGAAAACCCAATCCGTCCACTTACACGGTGCTTCTGCTTACATACAGTTGGCACGGGCTCATGTTGATGTAATGCAGAGAGTACGGCTGAACGATATATTGTTTTTTATTGTTATCACAGTATTATGGAACACTGTAGTATGAAAATAATGTATTATTATTGATTTATTAATGCACTTGGTGTCTCACTGGTCCCTTTTTTAGGTACGCATGCCTTGTATCTGCACTCATTTTTCATTTAATCAGGTCCACTTACCATGTAAGTGCACTTTGTAGTTCTACATTTACAGAATTATGTCCATCTGTGTCTCTGTGTAATCTTTAGCCACTTTTTACCCTGTTAACCAATAGTTAAGGCCCCCACGGACCACCATTGAGGAGGTTTTATTTGGGTGGCGGGCTTAGCTAGAGTTTTTAAGCCTCTCAGGTTGACAGTTAAAAGAAAAAGTAGAGATACGCAGGGTAAAATATTCCTCCAGTAAAAGTAGAAATTCGTCCATTTAGACTTCCCTTTAGTACTAAAGTATTTACCTTCAAATGTACTCAAGTATGGAAGGTAAAAGTTGCATGATTTATTATGGCTCTAATGTCCTATAATCATTTCTGGAACAAGACTCTTAATCAACTCATTCTAGGTGAAGAGACTCTAGTGTCACTCTCGCTCCACCAATCTTTTAATAGAAGGTCATTCATTAGGCTGACAACGATGTCCATTCAAATGGTCATAAGCACAAAACACTAAGGGCAAACCAAGCTCTGTCCAACAGGTCAAAACAAGCTCAAAACAAAGTGCCTTTGAAATGTAGTGGAGTTAAAGTAAAAAGTCACCCAAAGTGGAAACACTTCAGTAAAGATACATGGAAGAACTACCTAAGTACAGTAACCAATTATATTTGCATTTACTTTGTTTCTCTCCACCACTGGCATTGTGCTGTTTCAATGAGGGCTCCTGTGAGATCGTATCCCTTTCAGAAGCTTTGTAACAATTTTGTCTAACACGGAATGTCTTCCGTCAGAGACTGTGTTTCTGACTTGTCAGTCTGTCAGAGGCTGTGTTTCTGACTTGCTGAACAATCAGAGGCTGTGTTTCTGACTTGTTGACCAATCAGAGGCTGTGTTTCTGACTTGTCGACCAATCAGAGACTGTGTTTCTGACTTGTCAGTCTGTCAGAGACTGTGTTTCTGACTTGCTGAACAATCAGAGGCTGTTTTTCTGACTTGTTGACCAATCAGAGACTGTGTTTTTGACTTGTCAGTCTGTCAGAGGCTGAGTTTCTGAACAGAACAACAGAACAATACCCTTCCAGGACATAATAAAGACTAATCTCTCACATGCAGTATTCACAAGATATTTATTCTTTTATGTATAACGTCCTTTGATGTGACATACAACCTCATCAAATTAAGAGGGTTAGGCAACATTGTCATTGCTGGGCTGAGAACAGTCAGCCAACCATCCTGTGGTCAGAAACGAAACACAGATGACTAACATGAACTGCGCAGCAACAGATGTACAATGTGGACCAACAACGTAGGTGCATCTAACAGAGTGGACAATGAGTGGACACAATGCCATTCATGTGTTACTGCAGGAGTAATGATCCACTACTGAAATGATACCTGCTCTGTGGTGGTCCCGTGGAGGTCTTGACCATTGAAGAACAGGGTAAAGTGGGCTAAAAAAAATTATACAGAGAAACAGATGGACTACAGTCTGTAATTGTAGAATAGTGTTTATTTATGCTAAACGGACATGACACAATGGACAACGAGTGTGGATACAAGGCAGGTGGACCTAATAAAGTTGCCAGTGAGTGTTTATGTGGCAATAGGCTCACAATATAACTGTTTGTCCAACTGTACAGCTTTATGTGAGTGCTGGATCGCAAACTCCTTATCCAAGAATCTTGATCAAGAAGATTACACTTTATCCAGTGCAATCTTCTTCAAAACAGTTGCAAAGAGTTGGTTAGAATGCATGATTACTTAAGCAACATCATCCAAGTTATAATTTGGGCAAATCTTGTATTTGAACCCAAATTGCCTGTATTTTTCTCTTCAAGTATCTGACGGAGCTACATTTTTGGTGAGCGCATGTTTATGGGTGTGGCTGCATATGTCTGCGCTCGTGTATATGATTATGAGCATGCATGTATCTGTTTGCATGTGTTTGCATGCATGCCGGTTGGGCAGCTTTCGCAGACAGACATCATGGTAGGTCTGAGCTCCTGACAGGGGAGGAAGGCAGAAGATGGAGACTTTTCCACACAGGATTTATGTCAGGCCCGAGCCCTCCGAAATAGCAGTTCTCCACCCGCCCAGGATTTACGTGTCGCTTAATGGGAAGAGACAGGCCCGTCCTTGACAAGTACACCTGTCAGTGGGCCGTGAACGACAGGGCCAAACCGCATCCCGTCCTCAAATCCCTGTCGTCAAAAAAACAGCAGGCAAATCAAACCTGAGCACTGAAAGCAGGCACTAATCAACTCCTGTACATCACCCTCACACAGCTGAGAGAGGGAGGAAGAAGAGAGCGAGAGCAAGAGAGAGCTCAGACGCAGCAGAAGTTATTTCATCGCCGTCACTACGTAGGCGTACATATATTTAGTAACTACTCTGTGTATGAGGAAGAAAGATAAATGTTAATTTGATTCCGGCGGACACTGAAATAGAAAGTGTCAATTAAAGAAATTAGTCAGAGTTTAACATTATTAACATTGTGTATTAGAAAGCCACATTCCAGTAATGTATGAGTTTTCAAAGGTTATGTGTAATAAACTGTTGATGTCACCAGTGTGTCTGTCACTAGTAGTTGTGTTAGTTATAGTGTAATGTGTCAATTACTGTGAAGTAAAAACAGCAATCTTTTATTTTGCAGAAAAAAACATGAACAGTCTTTTAAAGGTTCAAAAACAGTTTAGTGAAAACAGATAAAATTCCCTCATCATCAAACGAATTGTTGCACAAATAGTTGCACCCAGAAGGAATCCAACAGGAATGAAACTTGGTGGGTAGGTTTGACATTGTGGGACATGCAAATAATAAGTTTCATGCTCGACCACACATGTGACGTAAGCAAGGACAGGCCTTATCGCTGTGCCTGACTGACCCAACAGCCACATTTGCAAACATTCAGTGAGCAATGCTGCCCTCCATGAGTCACCCTGTTAGTGCCAGCACCATTAGCAGATGGCTGCATGAGGCAGGACTACATGCACACAGATTGTTCACATCAACATCACCGAAGACTGCAATGATGTCGTGTCAGACTGTCATGGAGTGACTCAGAATGGCAGCGGGTCATCTTCTCAGTGACGAGTCCCGTTTTTGTCTTGGTGGAGACGGCCAACAAATCCGTGTGTGGAGGCACCGTGGTCAACGCCAGGATGAACGGTTTGTTGTCTCACAACACACATGCTACATCCAGAAGGCCTGGTGTCACTCCACCTCCACCCTTACCGCAAAATCAGCAGGAACTGTGTGAGAATATTCAAGCTACATGGGATGGATTATCACAGGACACGATTAGGAACCTCTACAACTCCATGGCCGACGTCATACTGAGGGGCACTACTTCTGTCTGTGTAGCTCAATAAATATTGCCCATATCAGTCTAAATTTATTATCATTTATTCTTCCGTCCCGATAGTAGTGCAACTATTTATTTGTGGTATAATATCATTTAAAAGACAAAACTGATGTCTGAAAAGCTGTTAGGCTGTCTAGACAAAAAGAAACATAAAGAAGTCCTTGACCTATCAGAAAATAACTGCTTTATTGATGGAGCTGTCCAGCTTTGGTATTGGGACATTGATTTAATTGTAGTGTATACTAAAGATTATGTATAGAAATGGATGTATAGATATAGATAGATATACACAGATGTACAAATTATATATACAGCAGATTATGTTTCATCTCTGAGGTAATTTTTCTTTTTTTTCTGTCCACAAATAAGACATTTCACAAAAAAAGGTTAAAGACTTTTATTTTGTAAAATGGCTAAAAAACCACCCTGTATTAATATCATGTAAAAGATGTATATGTATCCAAAGAGGTAAATGACCTAGTTCTCCATATTAATATCATATAAACATGTAAACATGTATTATAAATGATTTAGCACACATTATTTGATTTAAACATTTGGGAATATGTTATAAAGAGTAAGATGTCAGAAGTTATGAATGTATGTAGACAGCCTTGAAGTAAAGTGTTACCATGATTTTACAAGTGCTTGTGGGCCGTTTATTTTGGTCCATGCATCATGAAATGCACACACAACAAGTGGAACAGACACTTTCAAAATAATTCAAAAACTGAAAAAAACAGCAAAAATGCATATGTAAGGTTTTATGTCACATGGTCAGTTTTGGTGTGTCCATTATGTGTAGCCATTATGCCATCCAACATTATTACAAGTGAAGTAATGGTAGCAGATAGTCTTCAATAACATGCTTATGTCATAGCTATGATAACGTTATTAAGCAGGGATTCAAATAAAGAGCTACTTTACTCATCTATATTTATTGAATCAATTGCTGCTTATATTGTTTCAACACTTCACCATGAGGCACATCGTTGCTAACTTATCAGAAAAATACATTTTAATCAATAATCTATTTTAAGTTGACTATATGAAATTATCTGAGGTTAATCACGTGATCATGACAGCCCTAAACCAATGTATTAGCCACAAAAAGCATATGTATAATTCATCTGTAGCTGACCAGAGCTCCTCCCAGCACTGTCCTGGGTCGTGAAGCGGCCTGGGTGTAAATAACCCAGTCCCCCCTCTTTAAAGACTGTCTCAATGTCAGGCGCTCTCCAGCGTGCGCCAAACTTATCACACAGTGACAGCAACAGCCAGGAGTGTCTTCTCTCTTTTGACTCCTTAAACAAAATATCGCTGCGCTGTAAAATTGATGACACCGCTGAGTTGTGTTCACTTTCTTCTAATATCTTCAAAGGAACTCCACTTCAGAGAGCGCGAGGGAAGGAAGGAGGGAGGGAGGGAAGGAGAGAGTATGATTCGGTGAGCCCGAATGTGTGCATGCGCCTGTGTGTGTGTGTGCACGTACGCCATAGGAAAAACAAACTAATTGCTTTCTAAAAGATGATTAAATAAAGGTATAAATCAGACAGCAGAAGCATCTGCAGCGGATGAACTTGTGGGAGTCTTTCATTCTCAGGCTTGATTGTAAAGGAAGGAGTTGAGATGAATGGCACTTTCGCCGTCATAAAACAGCATCTTCTCATTGAGGAGATTTATTCCAGATTCGAAGAGAGATCAGCAGCAGATAGGACTTACCCTGCACCACTCGTCCCCCATCAGATACCGGCCCGTGATGCTAGCTGCCAGTGGACCCGCTATCAGCCCCGCGAGGAAAATTCATCATGGCTTCGCGCCTATCTCTTCCCTTCAGCGTCCTTGATGTCAGCGTGACGCATCCTTATGGCCTGGCCATTAGAACAACAGGCTGAGAACAAAATAGACAGCGCTACCCACAGGTTAGCCCAAATGAGTGGAAGAGTAAGAGAAAGTGACACAGAGATGAAGTGGGCAAGTGTGTCCGTGTGTTTGTGACACATCCTTGGCACCAGAGCCTTGCACATGGCCTTCTCAGAGGAAGCACTGATTTGGTAGAGCGGCGGGAGCGTACGTAGCACCTGCCAGGTCAGCCCAGCGCTGTAGAAAGAAGCATGCATATGCTCCTCTTTCAGTATGAGAGAGAGAGAAATAGAGAGAGAGAGAGAAGCAGAGAGAGTGGGAGTGGGAGAGAAAAGAAGTGAGAGTGAAACAGAAAAAGGGGAGAATGTGTGTGGAAATGAGGATGGAGTGAGAGAGATAGAGAAAGAGAGAATGTCATTACTAGAAAGACAGACAGACAGAGAGAGAGGGTGGAAGAGAAAGGGAGAGTATATGTGCAAAAAGTAGATGGGAAGATGTGGGAGAGAAAGAATGTGCATGTGTGTGACAGAGAGAGAGCGAGGCAGAGTTTGTTTACTAGAAAGAGAGACAGAACGAGAATGAAAAGAGACAGGATGTGTGCTAAAATCGGGTGGAGCAAGAGGGAGAAAGAATGTATCAGAGAGAGACAGAGAGGATGTGTGCAAAACAAGGATGGAGAGAAACAACAAAGACTGAAAGAGAGTGTGTGAGAGAGTGTGAGAGAGACAGAGAGTGTGAGAGATACTTAGAGAGTCAAAGAGTGTGAGAGAGACTAAGAGAGAGTGTAAGAGAGACAGAGAGAGTGTGAGAGATACTTAGAGAGTGAGAGAATATGAGAGAGACTGAGAGAGAGAGTGTGTGAGAGACTGAGAGAGAGTGTGTGAGAGAGTGAGAGAGACTGAGAGTGAGAGTGTGAGAGATACTGAAAGAGTGAGAGAGACTGAGACAGTGTGAGAGAGACTGAGAGAGAGGCTCTGAGAGAAACTGAGAGAGAGAGTGTGTGAAGGAAACTGAGAGAGTGAGAGAGACTGAGAGAGAGGCTCTGAGAGGAACTGAGAGAGAGAGTGTGTGAAGGAAACTGAGAGAGTGAGAGAGACTGAGAGAGACAAGTAGAAAGAGACTGGGAGAGTCTGCTACATTTGATCCAAAATAATCACATAGTACTTGTATGTTGTACTTACTCAGTTAATATCCTGTTGGGCATTTCGGTGTAATTTAGGGTAGCTTACCATTATGTTACCCCAAATTATCACCTAGTGCTTCTGCTTTTATATATCACACACACAGCTGTTTCATATGTCGAACTTAAAGCACCACAAAAAGGAAGCATTTGTGGGAGTTTGTGTCACTTTGGCTCATGGTTTATAACAAACTCCACAGGTTTCCCATCACCCACTTCCTTTTCTAGGTGGGTTAAGTTGACAAGTATGTACATAGGTCATGAATGAAATGTCTTCATTGCTTATGTTCATATGGAAGAGAGAGAAAGAGAGAGAGAGAGAGAGAAATGTGTAAAACAGAGAGAAAGGTAGAAAAGAAAGCGGCAATGTGAGTGTCAAAGCGAGGGACTTAAATGGTTCCCAGTTCCCTAGTAGTGGTGCACTGCATATGAAATAATGCGTTGTAGTGCACTATAGTATATCCACTATGGATCTATTTGGAATTCAACATGACAGAGGGAAAAGAGGAATATGAGAAAGGAGAGGGAGAGAGACAGAGAGATAGAAAGAGAGAGAGAGAGAGAGAAGAAAGGCAGAGAATGTGTGTGACAGGAAGTGGAGGGGGGTCTAGTGTAAATTAGTGTGTCTAGTGTTTAGTGAGTGAGTGAAAGAGAGAAAGGAGGGAGAGAGAATGTGTGTGCATGTAGGTTTTATAGAATGGTTGTGTCTTAAATGGTTCTCTACTCTCTATGTAGTGCACTACAAAGGTCATAAAGTAATATATTTTTGGAAAGTGGACATTGTGCACTGGATATCCACTAGGGAGCTATTAGGGGTTTAGCCAGAGGAAGAATGACTGAAAAGGGTAGAGAGAATGTGTGTGCAAAAAATAAAGAAATAGCTAGAGAGAGTCTGTGAGAAAGCAGGAAGGAATGCATATAAGATAGTAAGTTTCAAACGGTTCACTACTTCCAATGTAGTGCACTATATAGGGCATGAAATAAAATCTATGTATAAGTATATACTCACTCACGGCTTAAACCTTCTGGGTTGCGGGAGGTCGTGGAACATATCCCAGTGTTCCATAGGAGGAAGGCAGAAAACCCTGAACAGGCTACCAATCCATCGCTGTATAGGTATATACCTAGACCTACACAGTCGAGTCACATTATTATGACCACTTTTCCTACTTTTCATGTTGGCAGCGCATAGATCATGAAGGAAGTCACATTTTCATGGCATTCTCACGGCCCACTCATCCATGTGGAAGACACTCTCAACTGATTTGGGTATGAATCCATCCTCACAGATCACGTACACCCATACATGCTGATTGTCTTCCCTGGGGCGGATGGGCGGATCTTACAGCAAGACAATGCGACATGTCACATGGCTAGAAAAGTCCAACACTGGTTGGAAAAGCATGACCAAGACTTCCAAGTATCATCCTGGCCCCCAATTCCCCAGACTTGAATCACCTCAATCAGCACGTTCGCTCTTTGGATCCTCCCCCTCCAGCAGCTGTGGGATGCACTGCAGTCAGCATGGCTCCAGATACCTGTGACAATCTACCAGGACCTTACTGAGTCACTCCCAGCCTGTCTCTGGATATTAGCTGGTGGTCATAATAATGTGACTCGACTGAGTATTACAGGTATTTGCTAGGTGTTTTGGGTTTTTTATTATTAGTACCTTTTATAGGTATCTGTAGGTATTTCTACCTGGGAGCTATTTGGAAATCAGTTTGTTAGGAATTTAAATATTATCTTTGTTTTTATTAAATCTTTACTCCTTTTTTAATAATCACTCACTGTCATATGTGCGGCAAACTGTGCGACACAGCTTAACATCAACCTAGTCTGCTGTGTTATTACATAAAGTATCCTAAAATGAGTCGATTTAACAGTAATATGCTGAAAAATTTGCACTAAATATTCAGAAATCCTGGCAATGCAGTATGAGTGCAAGACAGCGAAAGGATTGAAGTGAGTGAGAATGAGGTTGTGTGTGTGAGGACCCCTCAGTCACTGCGCTCTCCATATGGGGAGGCGGACCCACCCGCTGCTGACGGACAGGCGGGCTGAGATGGCCCATCTGCGCCTTTTGCAGGTGTTTCCAATGATTATATTATTAGCTCTATCCGCTCATCTTTGAGTTTTATGGGCTTTTTAGTATCCCCGGCCTCAATCTGGTGGGGGGAGAGGAGAGGTAAAATATATCCACGCACACCACCATCTGTCTACGAGAAGATGCACACACACACACACATACACACACACGTCTTCAAGGCAGGGGAGGTTTGGGCGGGGTGGAGAGGGTGGGTTTTTCCACTTTTACGAGGGCATAGCTTTAGGTTCCATTTTTTCACTGCTCTGCGTGTGTGCGTGTCCATGCTAGCGTATGTTGAGCAGAGTTGTGGAGATGTGCTGAGGAGTTGTTTTGACTGCGCAGCGAGAGGATTTGCATAATGCTCAAAATAATCGGAAAATAATTAGCACAGTTCTGGTGGGGCTTTTGAAGCAGGCTGGTGAGAGGGCGTCCGCAAGCATCTTGGCCTACACCAGCTACCTGCCATTCAGACAGCATCTAGTGCGGTTTCATTCCTCCTCTTTTTCTTCTGCTGAAATCATCACTTTTCGATAGGCCTTGATGGGTTTTACGAAAGGCTGTCAGGAAGAATGAGGCTGACGGAGATTTGTAACAGAACGGAGCATTGGGTTGAATTCCTGCTTAGCTTGAATTGGGATGGGTCATTTCTTCAGTTTTGTATGTTCAGCATAAGCGTGTAATTTGCAGAAAATATTCTTGATTTCTACTGAATTCTGGGAATTATTAGTGAGTTAGTGCCACCCTAAATTTCCTTTGGGATCAATAAAGTATCTATCTATCTATCTATCTATCTATCTATCTATCTATCTATCTATCACCCCCACTGGAGTTACAGCATCCACTTTTCTGAGAAGACTTTGGATAAAGTCTTGGAACATTGATGGAAGGATTTGCAACCACAAGTGCACTAATGAGATCGGGTACTGCTGCTGGATGATTCCTTAGGTGTTAGTTGGAGCTTCATCATTTACACAATGCAGTTTCAATACTGACAGTGTACTGATATGTAAACATTTGTATATTGTAGAAATTGCGAATAAGTGGATTAGCATGGCAGAGAAATGACACACACCCTACATTCAAACAGCAGGTAAAAGAGGCACAGATGTGTTATCTGTGTGGCAGTGTGAACAGCAAAACCATTTTCAGTTCTGATTTGGGATATTTTCATATGTGGTGTTGTAATCTGAAGTGTATCCGATATGCGGCAACGCAACACTGTCTAAACAGCCGTTTTGGAATACGTGTACTTTGGAGTGCATGGACTTCATTTCTGTTTCTTCCTTCTGGAACCTATCCCAGTATTCAATGGGCAGAAGGCCCTGGATGGCCAATCCATGGCAGAGCAGACTTACAGATTCACTCGCACTCATGCACAGTTCACCTGACTGTATGTCTTTGAACCCTGGGAGGAAATCGGAGTTCCGCAAGCACACAGAGAGAACATGTATACCCAGAACACCCCAGCTGAGAATCAAACCCAGGCCCTTCTTGTTGTGAGTCGACAGCTCTACCCGCTGCACCACCGTGCTGCCCTACAATCTAACTTGATATTTTTTTAGATGAAAACCCAGACAAATACTATGATATAACCATGTAACCATATAAACATGATATAACCATGATATAACGTTAGAGTGAATAGCGACAAAACAGGTAAATGAAAACAGCTGGGTTGTGGGTTAACAAACTGCTGCTATGATTGCTGCAATGCTAACCACTTATGATCTCTTGTTTAGATTTTTCCATTCCACCTTAACTGGTACAGCAGCTCCATGCAGGCAACTTAGTCTACCTGTCCAATCTATCTGTCCAGCATCTTGTTCAAATTTTCCAGTTCCAACTTAAATGGTGCAACAGAGGCGCCTGAGTGTAACTGCTGCACCAATTAAGGTGGAACAAGAAAATATGGATGAAGAAGCTGTCAAATAAGAAGCCTAACTTAGCCTTGGAGACCTTGCCACTTTTTCTTTAGATCTTCTTCTCTCTGACTGTTTCTCAGCCATCTCTCCCTCTTGACTGTACACTCTCCTTTCCCCTATCCTGTGCACAAGCATGAGCTGTGTACAAACAGCTGGTTCTCTTCCAGCATGCACACAGAACAGACAGCTAGCGCACTGTGAGGAGAGATGAGCTGAATTTGACAAAAGACGTATTGAATTAAAATTGTATACAGCACTTTCTGCTCTTCTAGAGTACAATCATCAAATATTAGATTGAAATATCAATCTAATATAAACATCTGTCTCATATCAGATATTTCTACATGCATTTGTCTGCCGATACAGATTCTGATATCTTTGTGCATCCTTAATTTACAGCCCTCTAGTCAACGCTAGGTGATGGTCATAGTGACCTCAGGCTCAAGTGTGGATGAGCATTCCAAAGCATCCCATTCAATTTAATGCTTTTCTGTGAGATTAAACAAGCTGCGTGTGCACAGTTGAAGCCTGTGTCAGCAACGGGTGCACCTTAAAGTACTGCACTCGTGCTAATGCACTAATTAGAAGGGCGTTTGGATACTTATGAACATGTAGCATAGTTAGAATAAGTTATTCTAAGGATTATAAGAGACATAAGCCTCAGTTCTTCACAGATTAATCTGAAAACATGATTCTTTTGTTGCTATTCTGTCTGTCAGTGTCTCTCTCCGACTCTCTCTCTCTCTCTCTCTCTCTCTGTCTCTCATATATATGGCAGCCGTTGATTTTGTATTCCTCTTTGTCACGCTTGCTTCTCCATGCCGCAGTGGCGGATGTTTGGTAATGGCCATTTAGAGTAATCAATCGGAGCCTTTGAAGTTGGAAGATGAAAGAAGAGTTTGACAGCTAATGTGTGTCTGTCCTGTGCCGTGAACTGCATGCCAATGCCAACGCTTTGAAGGCAAAAGGACGGGCACATCAGGTTGAATTTATCCCCTTTAGAAAAGACCTACCTCTACCGAATACTGCCGCAATAACAAGTGGCACCTCTCTCTCTCTCTCTCTCTCTCTCCTGTCTCTCTCTCTCCCTGTCTTTCTCACTCTTTCGAGCAAGGGTTCATGTACACACTCTTCTTTCTTTCTTTCGTTTGTTTCTCTCTCTCTCTCCCTTTCTCTCCTGTCTCTCTCTCTTTTTCTTCCCTCACTATCTCACTCTTTTCGTTCTCCTCTCTCTCTCTCTCTCTCTCTCTTCCTCCATCTCTCTCTCTCCCCCTCTGTTTTATATATCTGTCACATACCTATACCTCCTATGCAGCTCGTGCCATCTCCGATTCCACGCTTTCCCCCAGAAATGTGTTCAAGTAAACATTTCACGCTTGCTTATGCTAAGGAGAAGTGGCAGATGCAGGTAAGTGACAGCCTGAGATCTGACGGAGGTTTACACAGATATTGATGAAGAAAGCAGTCTCTCTCTCTCTCTCTCTCTCTCTCTGTCTCTCTCTCTGTCTTTCTTTCTCTCTCCCTCTCTCTCTCAAAACCCTCTGCAGTTCCCCCACATCAAAAGGCATCTGTGCTTAAACTGCTCCCAACTTGCTCTTTCATATTCCTCTCAGAATGCTTGATGAAGGAAATTAGCAAACATGCTAAATTCATAGCATAGCATTCGTAGTGTTGCTTAATAAAACAATTTTCATTTGTTTACTGTTCAGCTGTGTTATTGAAATATTGACCTATTTACCTGGCTTTTCCTTGTATTGATCATCTTTGGGCTACACAATATATTGTTTGTTAATCATTATAGAGCCATTTTTGTATAATACTCATATAGCAAAAGGCTACAATATGTGAAAGGGACCCCTTAATGAATAAATAAATAAATATATTCTGCCATTAGGCTTGTGAACCATTTTCGTGTTTCAGATGAGTTTATGTGGATGTTTTGCTGTTGGGATGGGACATTTATAGATATTAATTAGATTTTACATGATATACTGTAATACAAAGCATAGCCTTTCAAATTGCTATATTCCCAATAACCATGTACCAATTACTGTCTGTCCAAAATAGTACAGTGAAAGTAAAAAAAAAAAAACATAACAAAACTGAAGGGTCCAGTTCTAAACTCTGAATGACCGGGTCACATCATAGATTATATTAAAGCATATTAAAGTAAACCCAAGATTCAAGTGAAGTGGGTGTGTCACCTTGTGTCATGAACTTGCCCTGCTGCCCCAAAAAAATCCACCCCGATCCTCGGAGTTGGCTTTAGGGACCTGAAACAAACTCTCTCTCTCTCTCTCTCTCTCTCTCTCTCTCTCTCTCTATATATATATATATATAAAGTAAGAACCCATGCAATATAAAGTCTAAAGAATTTCAGGCGAATATCTAGCCCACTTCAAATGCTAGATGTTTTAGTCAGAAGTAGCTCCCTACTATGTAAGTTTAGATATTTTAGCTACTACAGTTGAACAGTGCATTACTTGTCTAGTATGAATGTGCCTGAGCCCCAAATGACTGTTCATTGGCAATACAATGCGCTGTTGGGGTGCCAGTATTTATAATCCAATGTATTGCACTATGTAGGGAGCAGGAAGACATCTGGGATTCAGCACCAGCATAGGAAGAGGGACACCACTTAGATTGGTGCTGAATTGGTGGTAATTTGGTGATCAAACGGTTCTTATAAAGTGAAGGTTTTTGCATCAAACAGAGCTGTTTTATTATATGTTTATTGTTATAAGAGCAAAAAGTGTAGAAGTTCATGAAGTTATAGCAATATACAGTGACATGAGACCAAACGTTCTTCTCCTCGTTCAACAGTACATGGTGGCTAGGTAAGGAACCACAGGATACTTGTTTATGTTTATTATTACAAATAACTGCAATTATTTTCTGAAGAATTGTGTATTTTATCATATTTTATGTTGCCCACTGTTTTATAAAAGCAATAAGCCACTTAAGGCCATGGATTACTGTGATATTATTACAGGGAAGGGGGGTTTACTGTGCTTTGCATACCCCTCCCTGTGATTTCCTATTTATTTAAACTTCATGATGTAGTTATGCTGATATGAAGACATACACGAGGGTAGTAAGCTAATTCCTTTGGTGAAACAATCCTTTTCAGTACATAATGTTTTGTCTGTGGTGCATGTGGTGCAGTCCTAGTTCATATTGGAAGTAAAGCAGGTCGTGCATCTGTAAATGCCTCTGGAAGAAATAGTGCTGTACATGCCTGGAGTCTGTCCCTGTGCTCTACACCGTTCACAGCGGTGGAAGACAAGCAGGATCTGATCTTACACATGCGCACACTTCGTTAGCCATAACCACATGCAGACTCCAGACGCACACCATGGTGGTCCGTGACCCCTGTGTAGGAATTCTGAGAAGGCAGGCCTTTAGCCCCCCCAGAGCACACACACACTCACACACACACAGAAAGTCGAGTGCTGAAGTACATTAAACGTTAAAGGAGCAAAGATCTGTAACTCTCTTACACGGTCAACCCAGCTGGAAGCCTGGAAGGGTTTTACTCAGCACTGTACACTTCTCTCTCTCTCTCTCTCTCTCTCTCACTCTGTCTCTTATGTCTTGCTGTTCCTTTTTTTCCCTCATGCCTTTCTCTTTCTCTGTCTTGTTTTCTTTCTCTTTTGGTCCTTGTATACCACTCATCTCTCTCTCTCTCTCTTGCTCTCTCTCTTCCTTACCATTTAATTATTTTTCTTTTTCTTTCTCCTTCTTCCACTTTTTACATATTTTTCTCATTTTCTATCTCTTTTTCTGTCACTTTTTTACCTGTATCTCTTTCTCTTGTTCTCTCTTTCTCCTGCTCTCTCTCTCTCTCTCTCTCTCTCTCTCTCAGTGTCTCTCAGATTTTCTCTCTTTCTATTTCACTTCTCCTTTTCTTTTTTCTCCATATTTATTTTTTCCAATTCTACCGCTCTGTCTTTTCTTTCTTTCTTTCTTTCTTTCTTTTTTCTCCCTCTTTTCCTTACTGTTCTCTCTTTTTGTTTTTATTCTGTCACCATTTCTCTTTTTCTCTTTCTCCCTTTCTTTTTTCTCTCCCTCTTGTTTCTGTCTTTCTTTTTCCCATTCATTCTTTCTCAGTCTCGATCTTAGCATCTGTCTTTCTTTCTATCTCTCCTATTTCTTGTTCTCCTATTTCTTGCTCTCCCACCAGTCTTCCCTTCTCTGATTCACTCACTGTTTGCACAGTAAGGGTCGGTTAACGACGTCTTGCAGCCACAGTGTAACACATGCTTACATAACCCAAACCACATGCGGTCCTGGGAGAGAGAGAGACAGACAGGCAGAGAGAGAGTAAAGAGAGGGCCTTGGTGCTTACAGCTCTGGGTTTTAATCTAACTTGGCATTGTTTACAAAAATGTCAGATAAGTATTACATCATCATGTCTTTCTGTGAATGTGGTAAATTATATAATCTCCTCTATAGTGTCCGCCCTGGAAATGGTTGCTAGAAAATCTATATAGGATTACTGTATCATCCTCATTGATGTATAAACATATTAGGCAGTAAAGCTGTAACCAAGTAAAGCTGCAGGCCCCCTAGTGGCCATTCTGTCATTGCCAAAGTGGCAATTTGTATATTAAAGTAATATAATTAAGTGATGTATTTTTCCGCTTAATCCTGTTATCAGGTCATCTAGTATACTGTGGACTCTCCAGGTGTGCAAACTGCTGTTAAGCTGCTAGTGAGCAATGAGTGAAGCTTTCCTGATTTAAAAAAAATACTGCTACAAATGAAAGATTTTTTCGTCCTCATATATAAACACATTTCATACAAACCCAATTCCAAAAAAGTTGGGACAGTTGGCAAAACAGAAAATTTTACCTTATCCACGTCATCAAAACTGATGTCTGCAACACGTTCCTAAAAAGTTGGGACAGGCCAATTTAGCACTAGGAACATTTACAATTATGCTTAGATATAAAACGAGCATCCAGGCAAGGTCTTGTCCTTTAGATGGTTAGATGAGTCAAGGCAAAAAACCTCCATGTTCAAATTACCATTGCTCAGCCAGGGATTAAAAGGATTTTACTCTTTTCACCATCTATAATGCAGAATATCGTCCAAAGAGTCAGGAATTCCAGAGAAATTGTGTGAGAATTGTGTGTGAAAGTGTGTGAAGGAAAAGGCTGGTTGAAAACTACAGATGAATGCACGTGACTTTAAACTCCTCAGATAGCACTGCATGGAAATGTTTCTGTGAACCGTTAATGCGGAACACATTTTGGAGCAACATATTTTGCTGTTTAGGCAGCATTTTTTTTAGGGATGTTTATGTTTATTACAACACAACAACAGCAATTCACATGCATGTGTTTCAATAGCATAGTCACATATTCAGAGAGTGTAGGTGCTAGAATGACCTTCCTGCAGCCCAGAACTGTATCCCTTTAAAAAAACATGTGTCTTATTAACCTAAAAATGAAACAACAAATGACCTGTACAGTTGCACAACTGAAGACTGGAATAACAGTGGAATGGCAAAAAATTACACTTTTGATTTGTGTCTTCTGAAGAATTATTAAGTGGTGTTAAAAGGAAAGGTAAAGATGCAACACAGTGGTGAACGTGCTCCTGCCCCAACTATCTTGGAACATGTTGCAGGCATTATAATTAGACAACAAACTTGGCTCGAAGCGTGCTGAGCTAAAAGTCAAATGAATTTTATTAAACAGCAAAATCTAGGCAACATAACCAAGGGGCAATGCAAGGTCATAGACAGAGAAACAGGCATGGGTCGAAAACCAGGGAATCAGATAGGCCAGCGAACAAATCCAAAGGGGTAAGCCAAGAGAGTAAACAGGTAAACAAAAGGAGAGTCAAAAACCAGAGAGGCAAACAAAATAGCAACCAGAACANACATAACCAAGGGGCAATGCAAGGTCATAGACAGAGAAACAGGCAAGGGTCGAAAACCAGGGAATCAGATAGGCCAGCGAACAAATCCAAAGGGGTAAGCCAAGAGAGTAAACAGGTAAACAAAAGGAGAGTCAAAAACCAGAGAGGCAAACAAAATAGCAACCAGAACAAGGGCAGAATCAAAGAGAGTAAGTTGGAGTCAAAGGGAGTCAAAACCAGAGATAGCAAACAAGAAAGGCAGGAGAGAAACACTCGGTAATGCAAACTAGGTTTGGTAAAACTTCGCCATGAGTGTGTATGTGTGTGGGGTTTAAATGCAGACATGGAAATGAGAGGCAGGTGTGTGCAATCAGTACTCTGGTGAGGAGGAGCGTGAAAATGAGCTGTGATTGGAGGACTCAGGACATGTGAGGGTGACGTCATCGGGTAGTGAACTGGGAAATGAAGTTTGGGAGATCGGCGGTGTCAGGGAAACCCAGAGGCGTGACGCATATGATTACAGAAAACAATGAAGCTAATTAATTAAACATCATATATTGTGTTTTTGTAGTGGTTTCAAGTTAATTTAGGTCAAACCACATTCTCTTTTTATTAGCATACTGTCCCGATATTTTTGGAATTTGGTACGTAGTTGTGGACTCTTTATGGCTATTGCAAGAAAAAAGGGTCAACAGGCTTAAAGTTTTGGTCTAAACCTTAATATAGCCTGACAATATTGAGTACCTGACTTGATTTGACCAACTGCACCAAATTTAGGAGCTGAACCTGATCCAGGTCTGAAGACCACCAACAAAAAACTTATTAAACTCCGTATTCCTAATAAGTGTATCTGCTAAGCTGGTCTGTGCACTCTAAAAATATTGTGTTGGGGGTGGGGTGTTGTGGGTTTGGATGCGTGGGGTGGGGAGGTTAACTTATAAATGTAGCATCTGGAAACTACATTAAAATCCCCACCCAAAATAAAAGTATGCAGTAAGAACAAAGTAGAGAGAAAAACTGAAGAAGGACTGAATGCTGGCCCAAATCCATTAAAAAGAACAAGGTGAGCTATTAGAAACCCAAACATGACATTTGAGCTCGACAAATATTTGAGAAGTAATGTAAACCTCACCAAACCCTGACAAGAATAGTCAAGTCCCGTTGGGTTCAGACAAATATTTCAAGCTCTATCAGAGAGTAGAAATCAAACTGGAGGCGGTAGTGATTGGTGTCTCTAGTCACCTCCCTTTGCAATGGCATAAAGTCTGCTTGATAGTATGCTGCCAACAGCTCCAAACACTTATTTTTAAGTTTCGCTTTAGTTTAGTATTGTGCCCACCATGGGTGGAGCGCCAAATCTGTAGCTGCACTGAGCCCATAACACCACAGTTCCGTACTCGTAATTATATTGTCATCAGGGACCGGAAAAACTCAGTCCAGTCATTAGAGCTGCTGTACGGCCTACTACCTCCCAGTCTGTCTGTCCATCTCCCTCCTCCTAAACGCCATCTCCATTTGTGGCTTTTCACACCCAGTCTCTATTTTTGTATGGCAGCGCAACCATACCCAAAGCAAATTGATCCTTGAGAATAATGTATATTACATAAATAAATAAGGCAGTAAATGAATGAGTTCTTCAAAGGGCTTTAGTCACCACAAGAGGCAATATATACCCAGCAGGTCAGGAGCCAGCCGGAAAGTAATAATGTAAATTTATGGAGTCCAGCCCGCATGGGAGAATGTGACTGCAAATGTCGTAAAATATAAAAAACAGCAACATTCGTAGCCGTATGCATAGTATTCAATAACAATCATTATTATTTCATGATCATTTATGATTATTTCTTGCTTGCTGGTGTTAGTTTAGCACCCTGGTTTCCAGAGACTACACTTTTTGTTTTTCTTTTTTTCAGTTGTAACAGTAATGTGTATATAAGTAATGTTTGGAAACATTGTGCTTGTGGCCATGACTATTAAATTCTAAGTCTTTTAACTTTGATTCTTGCTCTGTATTCTCTGAGTACCTCAGTTTAACTCCACTCATGTAAACTTCACCTTCTATTAACTTATTTCTTCATCAGGAGCAGCACAAAGGAGGATGGCTTCTGTCTTGGTTCCTCTCAGTGGTTCTTCCTCAACCTCTTAGGGAATTTCACCTTTTGAGTCTTGGTACCTCTCAGGGTTTTGTCCTCAGGCCTTGTTTCCTTCCACTGGTACCTTCTTTATGTTCTTAGTGGGTTCTTCATTTTGAGTCTTGGTTTCTTAGTGGTTCTTCCTCATGTTTTTTTGGAGCTTCTCTTTATGAGTACTGGTTCTCTCAGTGGTTCCTCCTTTTGCTCCTAGGGATTTCTTCATTTTAAACCTTGCTTCCTCTCAGTGGTGCTTCGTCATTCTCTAATGGACTTTCTCCTATTCTCTCTCAGTGGTTCTTCCTCATGTTCTTGGGGAGTTTCTCATTTTGAGTCTTGGTTCCTCTCAGTGATTCTTCATAAATTTCTGAGAGATCTTCTTCTCTTGAGTCTTGGTTTCTTAATGGTATTTATTCATCTCCTTTTGGAGCTTCTATTTTTGAGACTTTCTTCTTCTCAGTGGTTCCTCTCCATTTTCTAATGAGTTTATTCTATTGAATTGTAGTTGCTGTCAATGGTTCTTCCTAATATTCTTAGGGAGTTTCTCATTTGAGTCTTGGTTTCTCTCAGTGACTCTTCATTTATTTATTAGGAATCATCGTTTGAGACTTGGTTCCTCTCAGTGCTTCTTCCTTATGTTTTAGTCAGTTTCTTCTTTTGTGTCTTGGTTCCTCTCAGTGATTGTTCCTCATGCTCTTGGGGAGTCTTGGCTCCTGCCATTGTTGAGCTCAGCTTGCTCTTTAGGGACTGGGACCTGCATTCTTGGAGCACAGTTTTGCTGCAGTGTATACTGCAAAAAGGTACCGTATAAACAAAAAATAAAGAGTGATATTCAACAACATAATTTGCAAATTAAAATGGAGTCAAAAACTGACCAAGATAACATATTCCCACAAGGAGCCTAAGGTGGTCATACAGTATTCTGGGCTGAACAATAAAGTACTATGTTTATGACATGGTTACAGATTGGCCTGCGTAATTTTTGACCAAATATTACCATAAGACCATGTGAATTCCATAATTAATTCCAACAACTGAAGAATGTCTCTGATTGATGAGGATGTCCCCAACACACAGTAAACCATTCAAGGATTGTGTATGTGGTGATTTTCTCAACTCTAAACTTGGATCTTCTTCTACTGATGGACCAACTCAACAAAAGGAAAAGTGTGAAATAGATAAGTATTTTACAGACTCAAGTAGTTCCATAAGAGATTAAAATAAAAATCACATATGGAAAGTTTCACCTTCAGTTTGACTTTCATTCTGTAAATCTTTTGATAGGTACATCCAGCACAATGCAGGGCTCCCCGTTGTTTGCTCACGTGTTAATCCGTGAAAATTGCTAATACTCTTATAAAACAAGCTTTCGCCATTGTAGAAATCATGGCCGCTTGTGCTTAACTTTCTTTCCTGGTTCCCGGAATCAAAATACAGCACCGCACAAAAGAGCGCTGAGGAGGAGGCTGAGGATGAGCACTGTCCTTCTCGTTTCTTTTAAAAGCTTCCTCTCTTTCTTTTGATCCTGCTCTTTCCCTCTCTCCCATAAGCCCTTCTGAAAATATTTCTGTGCCAGTAACATCACAAAGGCTTACTTATCTCCGTATTACCTATTAAAGGTTTAAACTCCCGCCTCTTTGATAAACACTCGCAATAAGGGTTTATCTCCGGGCCCTTATCTTGCTCTTGAAGGTCCCTCTCCCCTCGCCACTGTAATTTGTTTAATTAAAGTGTCATTTTAGGAAGGAAATATGGCCTTCGTCATTCAGAAAAGATGCAAATAAGTTTACAAGGCTGCGTATATATGTTGATGTATTTTATTTTTCTTCTTGACTGCCATTGTTATTTATTTATTTATTTATTTATTTATTTATTTATATATTTTAGGAAGGCTTAGGGTAAGCCCTCAGAGCGTTTATTGCCTGGTGGGTTTTGAAAGTGCAGGGACATTTTGGAGATCCCTCTAAGGAGACAGGAGGAGAGCAGGGGAATGGAGATGGGGAACACAATAAATAAAATGGCTGCTTTCTAAACAAGGCCCGCAGAGGATTGGCTTTTAACGCCCGGAGCCACCGTCAGCACTTTGGGCGATTTGCGCATGATTTCATTAGGGGGTGAGAATAACGGGGCGATGAGGACGAAAATAGACTACACAAAGTGCACAGCAGATGAAAGGCAAGCATACACTTGCAAGAAAGGGGCCAAAGCTGGACTGTCACAGTGGAAAAGTAAACAGTATTTTAAATGATGGCGAATGTGTTTAGGTTTTAGTGATGTTGAAAAAAATACGATTTTAAGCTTTTAAACCTTTTAAAAACTACGCTGATGAATCCATATGGTTGGATTGTTGATAACATTTTTGCAATGTGTTACGCAAAATGTTTGGAGTGTGTTATTTAGAGTTGGCAGATCCCTATTTCTTTTACAATACCAGTGGGAATATTGATACCCTAAGTACTGGGCTAAAACCGAGCCAATATTTAAAAACTATTAAGCTTTAAAATGAGCTATTTATAATTGACGCACTTCATTTAAGATAAGCATGTAAAAGTAGGCTGTCATGATCAAAACATAAACCTCAATTCCTATAACACTGGGACAGTATGTGAAATGCTAATAAAGCCAGAAAGTTGGGACATGTTAATCCACTCTGACCTGTTTTTAAGCAGGTTAAACAGTACAAAAACCTGAATATACACATGATCAGCCATAACATAAAACCACATCCTTGTATCTACACTTATATGTTCATTTTATTGGCTCCACTTACCACATTGGTGCAGTTTGTAGTTCTACAGTTACAGGCTGTAGTCCATCTGTTTCTATGTATACTCAGATCCCTTTAACCCTGTTCATCTATGGTTCACCATACAGGACTGCCGTAGAGGAGGTATTATGTGGGTGGTGGATCATCCTCAGCACTGCAGTGCCACTGATGTGTCGGTGGTGTGTTAGTGTGTGCTGCGCTGTGTGAGTGGATCAGACACTGGAGTTTTTAAACACCTCAGTGTCACTGCTGTACTAAGAACAGTTCACTGACCAAAAACATCCAGCCACCAGCATCATGTGGGCAGTGTCCTGTGACCACTGATGGAGGACTAGAGGACAACTAAAGCAATCGGTGGAGCAACAGATGAGCTGTCATCTTTAACTGTACAACTACAAGGTGGACCTGCAAGGTAGGAGTGAACAGTGAGTGGACACAGTGTTTAAACACTCCATCAGCACTGCTGTGTCTGATCCATTCACACCAGCACAACACACACTAACACACCACCACCACGTCAGTGTCACTGAAGTGCTGAGAATGATCCACCACCCAGATAATACCTGCTCTGTGGTGGTCCTGTCAGGGGACCTGACCATTGAAGAACTACTGTAGAATTACAAAGTGTACCTATAAGTTGGTGGATTTAATTTAATGACTGATTCATGTACAATGTATTACTGCAAAATGTTCACAAACAAAACTAGCTTGGTCAGGTCCACTATGTCAAGAAAAGCATTTTCTTTCCTATTGCACTTGCATTGCATGGCTTTGTTCTGGGATCTCCATGTCCTATCATGTGCGTACAAGGAAAGTGTAAGTGGCAGAGCAGCAGAAAGACCCCTTGTAAAGAAAAGAACAGACCAGTCATCAATGACAACAGACAAAGCATTGATTAAGACATTTATTAACATAGACAAAACAAGAAGGAGGAGATGGGGTGGAGGTGGGTTGCAAAGAGGCTTATAGGGAAGCGGCTAGAGTGGGCAGGGTGAATAACATAAGCACCCTGGCAAAATTAGAGATTTCTTATGCAATAGCGATAACGCATGCAGACGTGAGCTTGACATTGTGGCTTGCTTGAACTTGCATTATTGCCTGAAATGTGATTAATTTCAGTATCAGTTCACAAAACTTATATATTTTTACTAACCTTAGATAAAATACTTTTTTTTTCAAACTTTTTCACATCTGATTCCACTTCTGTACCCTTAGGTCACTTTCTTTGCTTTTCTATTCACCTCCTTTTTTTTCTTTATCTTTATTATTATTTTTTTTTTCACTTTTGAACAGAACTAATGCGGGGCTCCGTGCCTTGCTCATCTTTTGGCTGGGTGACAAGGTGTGAGACGGAGAGATTTATGCACGCGGGCGCCCAGATGTAGGGGGAAAAAGATACGCGAGATCAAATGGAGGAGCATGATAACGCATGAAATACGGCTCCTCGGCCTCGTAAATTAATGGCAGAGAGAAGGTTGTCATTATCCAAGCTGCCTTTAAGAGCAAGGTATGGAGCCCAGATGGTAGGGGAGAGATAGCCAGGCTGAAGTTTTGAGTAATTGATGACTTAAAAATAAACCGGAGGGCTCATCTTGGGAGGGAAGGAAGAAGAATTACCCAACACAACAAACATGTAGCATTGGGGTCAAGAGCATAGCACAGGCTCCTGATCTACTCTCTCTCTCTCTCACACACACTCTTCTTCTCTCTGTGTGTCTCTTTCTCTTTCGTTCACCGTCACACACGGAGGCACAAAAGATTAAAAAGGGGACGTAGAAGTTTGGCAAAGTTGGGAAAGTTTCTGTGGCATGATGCAATCTTTTCTTCAACCCATTGCATAGTTTTGAAACTGTCTAGACTAGGACCTACATTTACGAACTTCAGAGGTTTAGGTTTCCATCAGAAAAGAGCTTTCATTTTGAGAGCATTTACACTACAGTGGAGAAATAATGCTGGATATATATATATATATATATATATATATATATATCATATATATGCAATATATATCATATATATGCAACATATATATGCAAATATGTTTATATGCAAAGTTCAAAGAAAGTGGTCGATATTTTTAGATATTTATGGCTTTTAAGAAGCTGCAAGCTCAATTGGGCACCCCTCAATTGGGGACCCTTCAAATGACATGTTTTGTTGAAGTGAAAATAAGTTCTCTACACTCTCTACAAATAATGCACCTAAATTTGAAATTATTGTTCTGCACAATTTCTGTTTAATAGCTAAGTTTATTTTTTTCTCCCCACATTGTTAAATTCAGCAAATAAATAGCAACTGTGCACTAAAAGGTACTGACCTGAGTTCTCTGTAGAGAATGTGTAACTTATTTTCAGTTGGAAATTCTTGGTTGGTTTTTGGTTTTGGTACATGTCATTTGAGCAGGGCCGCCCAAACTTTTGTATTGATTTTGATATGTCCAAAGTAAACATGCATCAAGCTTTTTATTGATTATTACTTTTCTATATCAGTTGCTATACAGTAGCTATCATTTACAGTCTGTCAAAACTTTATGATGATTTGATGAATAGAAATACTGCAGAATTGAATTGCATAAAACCTCTCTTCATTATTTTATATTCAAAGAAAGTTTTGCCCTGTCCTGTAAAGTCGCCATTTTGGAGAAACTTGTTTTTCTCTGGACAATGACAATATGTATTTTATATATGTAAGATGTACCATATTTACAGTATATGTGTGTCTGCATGTAATATTGTACTGGCTATGGATGTGTGGGAGGTGTGTCCATGCATGGAGCACCTCGGAAAGAGCTGGACTTGCAGGTATGAGAGATTTTAAATCTCGTAAATAGTCTTCCTTTTGAGCCTTCTTTGCTACTGTGTTCAAAAATAAGGCATTTACTTAAAGCACTCTGCTGCATCTCCTTTATTGCCAAGACACCACAATACATATACTTAACGGTCAAACTAATATCTTATTCATGTATATGATTCTGAAGCATTTCAGTATGCTGTTTAAGGGTGTAAATGCTTTCAATATAGTATCGGCAAATTAACAACTAATTATTGTCTTCTGGGAGGCTTCTGAGAGTTCTTAGAGTCGTTCATTTGCTGTCTTATCTGGAAACCTTTCTAAAATGATCAAAATATTTGGGCACTTTGGTGCGTCTTATCTGAGTAAAGATGGCCAGGATGCGTGAGAAACATGTCGCTGTCCAAAAAAAAACAAGTATCTCTGAAATGGCAACTTTATAGGAGAGGGCAAAAACCTAATTCATTTTTAATGCAAGTCAATGGCCTTTTTTTTCGAGCTATTTTGGGTCTATTTCTGTGAAATTGTCACACAGTGTAAACAGCAGCTGCTGAGTTCAAATGATGGATAAAAGTAAAAATTGTTTCCTCGAAAAAAAACTTTTGTGGTTTATTTCATTAGAATATGGCACAGAAGGCTGAGCTCTGTATAATCAAAATAGAGTTTTGACGCAGAGTTAGCACAGAAGTATTTAAAGTTGTATGCAGAACTTTAAACACCCCAGTCAAATTGTCTGTTGATTTTCTATGTTTCCCCATTTTCTACAAAAAGCATACCTAATACGTTTTTTTTTTTTTTTTTTGCCAATTTCAGTGCACAGTTTCTATTTATTTGCTCAATTTAACACTACTGGGAAAAACAAAAACATGAAATATCAAATGTTCCTTTTGCCCATGCCACAATGTATGTTTGCAATATGTTGCATTCAGCAAATAAAGCACTAGGGTTGTGCATTAAAATGTGCAGAAGTGTTCTCTGTACAGATTTTAAGCCAGTTGACCAGGGGTGCACAAACTTTTGTTTATGACTGTATGCATTGTTACACTCTTATCACTACCATGTGCCCATGTCATCTTAAGAGAACTGTCTTTAGAGCACACTTCTGGGAAAGATACTTGCTGGCACAAAATCTAACATATCCCTGAATCTTTACCATATATAGTATTTAAAGCACAATAATATTTGATGTAAGAGATATATCACGTTATGTGGTGACAAACAACGACCACCATATTTCATGTCCTGGAATACTGCCCTTACTTCACCATGTGACCAGCAACAAGTCAGCAACATGCAGAGATATTAGGCCTACTCAGCATTCTCTTAAAAATGGATGCAAGTCAAGTAGAGATCATGCAGTGAAAACCATATGCAACTCAAGCAGCTTAAATTTGCAATGTAAAGACTGTCTATCATTTCCCTTTGATTGGACATGGTTTTTAAAGCCCGGACATGGTATTAATAAAACAGTCTCTAATAGAAATATCATTCCCCTTATTTTTCAATCAGCCACAGCATCAGGCTAAATCTCCAATGCGTGACTTTAATTAAAGATTGATGGGTTGGCCATTCGTCTGAGGCGCGGTTGAGCCAGTAATTAAAATGACAAAAAAGATTTATTTATAGAAATTTGGTTGAACTCTTTTCATTTCGCTGTCAGCAGGGCTGACTTTCTCTCTTTAATGAGAGAAGTAAGCAAATGTAATTTTCTCTTTTTCCCCCCTTCTGTCTGTGCTCTCTTCTCCCCTATCAATACCAGCACATCAGCATAAGCACTTGTTCATATTCTATTTGTGCGATGTACAAACGCGAGCCCTTTGAGTTCTTCTGGCAACAAAAGCGGATGCGCGCGAGATCCAATTTCCTTTCGTGGAGGGGATGACTGTATATTCCGGGGCAGAATTTCCATTCCTCAATCAAACTTTTCAAATAAAAGAAGTTAAAGTTTGGCTCCCAATGACCTTAGATCAGCAGTAATCAGAAAGAGAAGGAAATAAAAACAAAATAGCTTTGCATTTTTATTTCGGTTAGTAATTATGTAGTCTCTTGGAGTTTGACAAGGCCTCTAATGAGTTCTCTGAGGACCTCTGTTTTATTTGTTTGTTTGTTATTTTTAAGCTTGATTAAGTCCCATGTATTTAGCTAGCACAATTAAACCGAGAGGGGATACATTATAAGCTTAACTTGCTATGTTCCATTCACTGTTGTTTGTAGCACAGATTTAGCCCTGTCAGCTAAGCCGTTACCTTGATGCTGCTTTGTTCTCTTGAACAGCAGACTGTATTACCAGTAACCAAACGATACTAAGAAATTATAGTGTTATAGTTAATGGATATAAAATATTACTAATATGGTGTTTTTAACATGTTCCTGAATGACAATATTACTAATTACTGATGTTACTAATATGTTTTTTTTTACATGTTCCTGAATGACAGCCCCCATGGACTGTACATGTAATTGCAATTTGAAAGCATAAAGATATAATATAGTAATAAATATTTATACTTCAAATATAAAATAACCTTATTTTACTTCCTTATAATAACCATTTCAGCCAATTAAAGCAAGACAAAAAACTAAGGGTTGGCAATATGACAAAAACATAATTTTGCAAAACCATAAAGGGCCAATGTTATGGAAAACTGAATCCCACCTTGCATTTTTCTAAATATAATATAATAGGTAAACAATGTTAAAGTATATAGTTCGCTCCACAGACCCAACAGCCCCTTTGTGAAAACTTCGCTTCCTGTTTAGAAATAGTTGTTGTTTTTGTGATGCCATGAAAGCCAACTTTACATACAAACCCTATTCCAAAAGAGTGGAACAGTAGAAATAGATAAAACCAAAAGATAACAGATAAAACCAAAAGGCAGTGATTTCTAAATCCACCTTGGCCTGTATTTGAACAACAACAGTACAAAGACAATATATGCATGCATATGTTTTATTCTGAAATTTTAAAACTGACGCCTGAAACACATTCCAAAAATTTGGGGGAAATTTAAGACTTGGAACATTGTGAGATTTTCAAAAAGCATGTGATGCAATCATGCTTGGATATAAAAACGAGCATCCAGGAATGGCCGAGTTCTTAATGAGTGAGAACAGGTTGAGACTTGCCACTTTTTGAAAAATGCAATAGAAAAAAAATAGGTTAAAAATAATGTTTCTCAACCAGGGATTGCAAGGCTTTTATGTATTTGACCCTCTATAGTGCAGAATATCAGAAATCTCTGTGCATAAAGGACAAGGCCAAAAACCACTGTGACTGTGCTTTCAAATTATTTATGCAAATAATGGACATTGTGTTTTCTAGCAGTAAAGGAGCTTTGAGACTGTTACCAGCATAAAGTTCAAAGGCCAACATCTGTTATGGTACTGGGGTGGTGTAAAAGCACCACTGACGCTAAACACATTTTGATGGTTGTTGGGATATCCTTGCTCGTTTCAAGAAGACAACACAGAGGAACATTCTGTACATTACAAGAGCATGATTGCATAATCGCAGAGTGCTGGTGCTAGACTGGCCTGTCTTGGAATGAAAATGTGTATTTTATTATGCTCCAAATATGACAACAAAGGCCACATGTGGTTGCACAGCTCAGGACTTATATAAAAGAACAGAAATTATGCTTTTAAAATTAGATCATTATGTCATTTTTATTGGCTTTTTGCTTACTGTTCCAACATTTATCCCATTTATTTATAATTACAGATTGCGCAATGCGCAACACTAGTGTTATCTAATGGTATATCCTTCTCGTTTTTTGTTCGCTAGCTCGTCCCATCGTTCCACATCGTTCCAGCTCCAAAATGCTCAGTCTGATCGGCAATGGTGTGCTTGTATACAGCTTTTAAATTTCACATTTTTTCCCATTAAGAATGGATGGGTAGGGGGGTGCATGCCCTTCTACTTCTGCTCAACTGACAGGCCCCGTTTCACATACACTACCTCAGGGCAGAACCCCAAGCACAATTTCATTGTTGGTCTGCCCCGCACACATCTGTTTGTCTTTTTTCCCCCAGCACTCGTCCCCCCCTAGAGTCTGATTCATTTTCAACCTACAGCCACCAAACTGCATGTACTAACTCATGGCTAAACCACTGACCCTCACTCTTCTATGTGTTGTTTATTCATCCCTCTTTCCTCCCATAGACTCCCATTCATTTTCAGCAACACCTTAGCACCTGGCTAGCAATAAACTTAAGTTGCTCCATCACTCTATATTCACTCTATGGAAATACATTTTTCTAGTTATAATATACAGTATAAATGTAACTTTTTATTTCTAAGTTATAAAATGTGTTACAGTCTGACTGCTTTTTGAATACAGGGTAACCAATCAGAACAGGGGTCATTTACATGCATCAATTTTAAAAGGCCTTTAAGACAGCCTGTGTAATTCAAAGAGTTTTAGTGCATAAACCCACACAAATACACTAATTGGCAGTCAAGAGAAATAAAATAGAATGCAAGAAAATGTAGTATGTGGGCTATGATTTTTTAATGATAAAATATATGCACACAACCGTTAGCTTAGCTTTTTCTGAGGTTTGAGGTTTGGAATATACAAAAATCACCAAATTTATTTTTACAAAATGTCACAGTCAATTTTATTTAATGTTCCACATACTTTGCTGCACAAAATCCAATTAGCCTGCGCTAAGTATAAGCTCTTTCAGTCTCAATTTATTTGGATAAGTGCACTATAGCCCTCTATAGATTATCTACAGATGCTGAAATTGTTAAGAATCTGGTAATAATCAACATACGGACCAGAGATAGGTTTAGGTTTTGGGTTAAGGCCAATAGATGGAATTTAATAGATGTTTAATTGCATGTAAGTTAAAGGTAAGTATCTACAAAGCATCCAAATAAAGTCCTGCTTCTCTTTGTAATGACAGATGCAGGTGGTCAGAGTTCTCGAAGTGCTGTCGATATCTACAACGCACTCAGAAAAGCACACTGTGGTGTAGTTTATCATGCTAATAATAAGTACTGTCATCTCGCCCACCTCTACATAAAACAAACTGAACAAAATAAATAAAACATGTCCGACTAGTTACAGATAATGTCTGTAACCAGGAAATTTGATTGCATCCAGAGTGCCCCCGTTTTGATAAGCACTGAGAGGGTATCGTGCAGTTTGTGGTTCCCCTGTGGGACGCATCGTGATTCATTACATAGGGAAATGCATGCTTGTGTTACACGCTAATCTGATGTATTAATACATATGTTTACTCCAGCGGCGACACTGACTAAAGGCATTTCAGAAGTATGAATAAGCCATTATTAACTCTCGCCTGTGCTCCAAACAATGAATCAGTTCCACTAAGTTCTGGGCACAGTGAATTAATGACATAGATCCACCATCTGTAAATTCCCTACAGACGGTGTAAAGCAGGCCGCCACCACCAAACATCGCTCATACATTTCTGTGGCAAACGGCCCATTCCCCCTGCCCTGCGCTTTAATGCATTTCCGCAACACACCAAGATATGCGTTTTGGCTCCGGGTTCTGACTCAAAGTGGGAGAATAAAAGTCGAGGGGGGGGAGGGGGGTCAAGAGAAGATGTATTAAATGATTATAATGACTGATGATATTGCCTTTTTTCCTAAAAAAAATGACTTTAATAGCATAACGGTCAAATGGTCTGGGGGGGATGACAGAATTATTAAAAAGAGAAAGAACTGAATGATTTTTCCACATTTATCAGCCGGTACATCACAGCTTCACAAAGCTTTAAGAAATAAATGTAGCAGATTCTGGTGATGTCTGTTTTATTATTTCCTCTGATTAAGGCCCTGGCTCTACCGATCCACAGTTAATTTCGGCACAGGACTGGCAACAAAGAGTTGGGGGTGGGAGGTGGGGGGTTTGTGGGGTTGGTAGGGTGGGCAGTAGGATTTATAATCTTTTCCCCCAATTTTTTTTCTCCCCATAACTGAAATCTGGGTAATGCAGGCGGCCAGGATCACCTGCTGACCGCAGCGTGGAAGTGGAGCGGTGGCTCCCCATTGCTCCCTCGACGTGATAAAAACATATTACGTCTTATGATGAATGTCGTTATAAAGCACACCTGCGATAAGATTCAAGTATTCATATTTTCCATCATGTTAATGCTGGGAAGATAAAGCGCGAGAATCCCGCCAGCGTCCACCTCCGCGACTTGCTTGGGCCGCCCCATTTTTCTCCGTCGGCAGGCCTAAAGGATGGAGCTGCTCCCTGGGTGTAGATGTCAGATACGTGCCCGCGCTGGACCAAAGCCTTGCTGAGATCATAATAAAACTATAACTGCGAGAGTGGAGGGAAGCGGCTGCAAGGGGGAGGGGCGAGGGCAAAGGCCAGCAGTGGACTAGTCTACTGAGCTGTCCTTCAGCAAAACAAATGATGCACTTTTCTCATGTAGTGATGGTCAGTTTTGCTATATACAAACAGTTAAAGCGTCTGTAGGTGTTTTACTGGTTGTGTTTAGAGCAATGCACATGAATGGTGGTTGGTGATGCAGGTGTAGGCCGGTGGTCCCGGCTTGTCCAGACAAGGGCTTTATTAATTAATATAATTAATATTAGGCC
>CM067498.1:8502399-8525637 GCA_034552555.1 Semaprochilodus insignis
TCTCTCTCTCTCTCTCTCTCTCTCTCTCTCTCTCTCTCTCTCCCTCTCTCTCAGAATGGGCCTGTGCTCTCTCTTTGTCTCACTTTCCTTTCTTTCATTTCTCTCTCTCTCTCTCTCTCTCTCTCTCTCTCTCAGCAAAAAAAAAGCTCCTCCCTCTCTCGTATGCAGCCGCCAGAAGATGAGCCTGATTCGTTTTGGGAGGCGTCCAAGAGGCAGAACGAGGGAGCGTGGGGAAATGGGACGGAAAAGAGAAAAGAGAGTGAGAGACAGAGAGAGAAAAGGGAATGAAAGACAAGGAGGGAGAGAAGAGGAATGAGAGAAAGAGAGGGAGAGACAGGCACCCCACGGCGTGAGGCAGAATGGGTCTGTGCAGATATGGAGAGATTAGCCAGCCGCTTGCTATAACACTGGCCTGTTTTTATGGCTGCTAAAGCCTCTGGCAACAGCTAAAGCCACTCTCATCGCCTGCAAGAGCCCGAGCCTCTCCCGCAGCCTGCAAAGACAGAAGAAAGACAATGGTGGGGGAGAGAGAAAACGGGTTAGTTACACTCCGTGCGAATCTACTTCCCTAAAGTCCCCTTGATGCTGTCGTAAGCACAACTGTATCCAACAAGATGAAGCACAACACCACAAATGCTGACAAGTAACACAATTCCAGCAGAATGTCAGGTGTATCGAATGCAAGACGTGTTCTATTTCATTAAACGTCTTAAGCGTTTAAGGCTTTGTTGACAGGGCCTGTAGTAATGCTTACTTCAGGCCACACCATCCAAAGCCCACCACCGAATTTGTTCCTCAATTTGTTTCTCGGTTTTCACAAATCATTTTACTCTTCATGTGGCCATCTTGGCTTTAAAGTTGTTAAGAGTCATGGAGCTCTCGTAAGGTTGCACTTTCTCTGGCCTGCTGTAGGGAATTTGTCAGATTACAGCAGGTGATTTGATCAGAATATCCTGAATGGATTCTGTGTGTGTCACAGGCTATGTAAGGAGAGTTATAGCATTCACCATGTTAGAGTCTAGTACACTTCAAGCTTCATTTTGTGCAGATCTCATGTGGGTTTGTATGTTTTCTGTTAGGCCTCCTCAGTATGGCCCAGGGACGTAATGGAATACGAATACATTATCCGGAAGACACCACAGGCTACGCCGCAGACTCTGCTTGCTTATGTGCGTCACTCGTCAATCCTTTTCTAGGCTCTAGATCTCTGTCCTGCTCACCAGACCTAAACACAGCCTTATTAACATCTCCCTTTCTTCCAGTATACTGTATTTATTTACGTGAGTATAAATACAGTATAACAGTTTAGTCTAAGCATTTTCTTGAGGCAAAGCTGTCAATGATTTCATCATTAGAAAGCCCATGGATAACCTCATAATTAATGCTTATAATGGCCACCAAAACAACCCTGGTTCTTAAACTGGTTCTGTTTAGGTTTTGTAGAACCTTGGTGCTATCCAGGGAAGCAGAAAGCTACTTGCTAACCTCATAATGAATGCTTATGAAGGCCAGTTCACTGATATCCCTTTTTGAAAAAAAGGCCCCTGGTTCTTAAACTGGTTCCGTTTAGGCTTCGTAGAACCTTGGTGCTATCCAGGGAACCGGAAACCTATTGCTAACCTCATAATTAATGCTTATGATTGCCAGTCCACTGATAGCACTTTTTGACCAAAAGAACCTTGGTTCTTGAACTGATTCTGGTCAGTCTGTGTAGAACCTTAATGTTATCTGGGGACCAGAAAGCTATTGGCTAATCTCATAATGAACACTTATGATGGCCGTTCCACTGATAGCCCTTTTTGACCAAAAGAATCCTGGTTCTTGAACTATTTTAGTTGAGGCTTCATAGAACCTTGGTGCTATCCAGGGAACCAGTCTGCGGTTGCACCAGCTTTGATTGGAACCAAGGAATGTTTGTTGAACAGATGTTTGTTTTTATCCAGAAACCAACTCGAATCAACTGCTGGTGATAAGAAGACGCAGAAGAGGTAGTTTTGCAGACCACAGGGTGTTGCCTTTGTTGCCTTCTTTTTCCTCAACAACTGACAAGCCCATGGATGTTGTCACAGTTCATGCTGAAGAACCTAATATTCGTTGGTTTCAGCTTGGAGGGAACTTTTCGGGTTCTGAACCCATCTATATTTGGTGGAAATACACAGAACAGTTCAAAATTAGGTGCACGAACCAGAACGTGGTGGAAAAGGCCTATAATATACTTGTGGACTGCAGGCAATCTGAGAGAGGTCTGGCTAAATAAGATAAATTCACTGAATGTTTAGCAACCAGCAACCACGAGGTAAAGTTTAGGTTTCTACCTCTTACATAATGCACTACGTAAGAAGTCTGGAGCTATTTCAGGTTTACCTGATGGTAGAAAGTTAGCTAGCACAGTCCTGCAAACTGGCAGCAACAAGTGACAGAGAGCTTTCAAACGTTCCCGAGACGAGACCATAATGATGACTTTTTTACCAGCAATACATCATGTAGCTACCTGCATCTTGTTGTCTCATCTCACTGTAGCATAAGTGTTATGGTTTTTCAGACCCCGAAAAGCAATGGAGCTGCTGTATCCAAAAGGATGGCAGGAAAAAATGTAGTTCAGTGTTGTTACAGGAGCCCAGTGACATTTTGACTGAACGTCACCAATTGCTTCAGCCTATAGCAGGACCCTTCTCTCTTCAGAAACGTATAATAGGCTTATCCAAGAAATAACTTGAAAATATATGATCTGATTCTAAGGCAGGTGGAGGCCCTGCACAACTTCAGTAGTTTGCTTAGGAAGGACCAGCACTGACTGGCAAATTCTCCCATCTGCCAAGCTGCCCAAGCACAGTCATGCAGACTGGAATGCAAAGTTCAGTTCTAGTGATTTTGGTAGCTGTAGTCCGTTAGGTCAGTGTTTCCCAACTTGGTCCTCAGGACCCCCCAGAGGGTCCACATTTTTACTGCAACCTAACTGACAACACATTAAGCATGGTCATGAGTCATAGTTAAAGCAAAAAATGTGGACTGTTTGGGAGTCCTGAGGATCGGGTTGGAAAACACTGCATTAGGCAATTACAACACAGGAGAACAAATCCAAATGTTTGTAAACAAAGGGTCCTGCGAAGGGCAAAATGTGTAGAAGCTGTTAAGTTTGGGGCTGTATATATTTATGTATAAAATCTGGCTTAATTTGTCAGCTGAAAGGCAAAAATGTCTTCTGGAATTAGACAATGTTGTGCCCATACTACCTTTATTATCTTTAGTGTGTATGCTTGTTTTTTTAGATTAGATTGCATTACATTTGGAATCAACTTCATTGGAGGCAGTTTCTCAAATTAAGAAATTTTGTGATGTTTCTAAAATATTCATTGCATATTTAGTGGCTCCTGAATGGCACACTGGTCTAGTGCATCATTAGAAAGTTGAGAGTATGATCTCTGGTCAAGCCACATCTCTACATGGCCAAGGATACTGAATATGCAGTCCTGAATATATTCAGTAATGTATTCCAAAAATCCCATGAAAGCAACAAATTCAGAACATATTTTACAATTCCATTTATATTTATGGCATTTAGCAGGTGCCCTTATCCAGAGCGACTTACAAGTGTGCTTAGTGTTCTGTTAGAGAATGTTTCCTTGCTAGTAGAAGAAGGTCAGAGTCTAAAACTTGCCTTGAGCTCAGATGCCCAAACAAGAGCCAGTGCTAATACCTAGAAAGAAGAATACAGCTAAGTGTGCTACCTAGCTTATCCAAGCCACCGTTGATAGCCAGCGTTAATGCCTAGATGGAAGAAATGTTAGGCTCAGCATGAGTGCAAAACAAAGCATTCCAGAATAGATTTAGATTAGTGCTCAATTAGAACATATTTAGAATACATATTGATAAGGTGTATAACGAAAACTCAGTTGTAATTTAATTTAGTTCACACAGTTTTTCTGTTAATATTTTAAAAATCTGAACATTATTTTGGCTCTCATCTCCTACTGAACTAATAGTCCCGCTATATATTAAGTGTCTGTAACAACTGTATAGTTACACAATAACAATGCTTGCAACAACAAGGGAGCTACTGGTGATGTATTACATGTTACAGATGGATTACAGAAGTAAGGCTTATGTACGTCCACATATATCAACTCCATTTTTTTATTACACAAATGTATCTTAATACAGGATATATAACAGCATGTGTTTTATTGTGTACCTAGATTCATATCCAGTTCAAGATCCACATGTGTAATTACATAAGTTGTTCTACTGTGGTCCATCTGTAGCAGTGACCTCAACAGCAGCAGTTACATTGTTTTTACAGGTATGGTACGTGTAACTACACAGTTAATAAAGACACTTAATAAATAAAATGTGTGTAATAGCTATAGAATGCATGCATGAGTCCAGTAGAGCACTGATGCTAAGATTATTACTCGTGAAGTTCTATTATCACTTAAAAAGGTCAGTAATGCTGAGATTATTAGCTGGTTTTGGAAAAAAGAAATGTGTTTGTGTACACATTCATGTAGCAAGGTTTTATTCAACGTGACCATTTCTGTTGGCCCGTTTGTTAACATTTCCACAGTGTACAGCTAAGAGGTTTTAGTATGACAGGATTGATATTTCCCTTATATTAACATTACACAAAAGAAGTCAAAGATTAATATTGTGTAAATTCATTAAATGATTTTTATTAGCACACCAACAACAGAAACACTTGATGAATAGCAAAACACCCACTCAAACATTCAATATGTTTTTTTTCTCTGTCAGTCAATTCTAATTCTATGCTTTCTATGACAATCCTTCCACGATTCTCAATTGGATTTTCAGATTCGGTCATCTGAAAGACATACCGTATGATCTCACCGCGTTTTTGTTTTTCTGTCTCAAGTACTTTAAATATGTCACTCCGTGATTCACATTAAGGGATCATGTTGGGGGGGAGGGGTGAAGCTAGATGACAGAATTATTAATAGATATTTTAATTATTCTCTAGTTAGCCTCAGGCATCAAGGCCTTTCCGTAGAACATGCTTACGCTACAGAACATTCTGACAGACCAGCAGTCATGATGGATCAATTGAAGATTCATCAAATCTCTGTCCACAAACACCGGGGTAAGCATGCATGTAAGCACAGCCATATGCACCCACCTGCCATTACCTCTCTTTCTCTCTCTCATCCCCCAAACACACATTCGTACCTCACCAACCACATTTGCAGTATTGTGGATGTTCCGGCTCTTTCATGAATGGCAAAGCTAATACTAAGTCATAATGTGCTATGAATAGCCACACTGATATATATGCAACTGAGCAAGGCCGACATTGAATAATTCACAGTGATAAAGGCCTTTACAATCCGAACATGATTCATTTGGGCATAAATAAATAAATAAATAAATAAATATGAACATGTGTACAGTTGTATGCAAAAGTTTGGGCATTTTATTGATTTATTGATTCCAAATTCCAATGGGGATGCCAGGGCCAACAGTGGCAAGAGAACTTCGAGAGGAGCAAGACTCAGAAGAAGAACCTATCCTCCTCTAGCTGACACAGGATAGCACAATAGCACCGGGTAGCGACACGTTTACATTTACATTTATGGCATTTAGCAGATGTTCTTATCCAGGGTGATGTACAACCGTGCTTAGTGTTCCAACAGTTCCATCTAATACCTAGAAAGAAGAATACATGTACCTAGCTGCAAGAATCGTTGTGCTCAGCATAAGTGCAAAAAACTGGATAGCAAGTTAACACAGCCTCTACAAAGAACACCCTTCTGCACATTTTAATCCACAATAACTGTTTATTTAGTGAATTTAATATATTGGAGAAAATAAATGAAATGTCTTTGCAAAATGATTCTATTTGTTATTTTTCTCCAGTACAATAAACTCAGCAAATACACTCACAGAGCACTTTGTTAGTTACACCTACCTTCTATCCACATTTATTGCCCATTTAATCAGCCTCACTTACCATATAGGTGTTTCTCAGCATACCTGTTACCCTCTTTTATCCTGTTCTTCAATGGTCAGGACCCCCACAGGACCACCACAGAGCAGGTATTATTTGGGTGGTGGATCATTCTCAGCACTGCAGTGACACTGACGTGGTGGTAGCGTGTTAGTGTGTGTTGTGCTGGTGTGAGTGGATCAAACACAGCAGTGCTGCTGGAGTTGTGTCCATTCCCTGTCCACTCACTGTCCACTCTATCAGACATTTGTAGATACAAAGTCAGAGACGATAGCCCATCTGTTGCTGCACAACACCTGATCTGTAGTGGTCCTCCGTGGGGGTTTGATCATTGATGAATGGGCTAAAGGTGTGATTAACAAAGTATGCAGAGAAACAGTTGAAATACAGTCTGCAATTGTAGAGCTACGAAATGCTTCTATATGGTAAGCTGATCTGATCAGATTTTCAGTAGGAGTGGATAAAATGTTAGTGTATCCAGTAAAGTGCTCAGTGAGTGTAAATATAAATTATGCACTAAAATATTTAAATCTACATATTTAAATGTGAACGCTAAATTATTTGATTTGCCCTCAGTTCAAACAGGTGACACAAACGCACTTGACCAATCACTGTTGTCTCTGCATTTTCATGATGTCTCTTTGTATTGCATTCTGTGTGTAATGGTCTTAGGAATGCTCTCATTCACTCTTCTATCATTCATTTATTTATTTATTCATTTAATTCACGTTTTCTTTATATCTCACTGAAGATGCTCATCCAGTCCCTTCAGCATCCCCTGCTTTCTCCAATCACTCCTGCCTCCTTAATTTCCCTTTAGTGGGTCGCACCAAAGTCGTTAGCTGATTAAGCCTCTTAATTGGGCTCAGTAGAGTTGGGTGGAGGTTACAGAAAAACAGGGATTTTAACTACAACGTTCCTGCAGAGCTCATTACCATATGATTGCACTAAATAATATGTCTTCCTGTGCTTCTCAAAACATTGTGTTTTCTTGAAGCAGCTTCAACTTTACGTCATTCTTAGCTTATATTGGATGCAAATGGGCAGCTAAAAAATAATCAATTATTGGTTTGAAGCACATTTTTTAGATCTATCTCAGTAATTCTTCAGTTAAAGATTTTTACTTGATTCTTAGGGGGAACTACAGGGGTTGGACAATGAAACTGAAACACCTGTCATTTTAGTGTGGGAGGTTTCATGGCTAAGTTGGACCAGCCTGGTGGCCAATCTTCATTAATTGCACATTGCACCAGTAAGAGCAGAGTGTGAAGGTTCAATTAGCAGGTAAGAGCACAGTTTTGCTCAAAATATTGCAATGCACACAACATTATGGGTGACATACCAGAGTTCAAAAGAGGACAAATTGTTGGTGCACGTCTTGCTGGCGCATCTGTGACCAAGACAGCAAGTCTTAGTGATGTATCAAGAGCCACGGTATCCAGGGTAATGTCAGCATACCACCAAGAAGGACGTTTTCCTCCACCAGCATCACGTAGTGACCTGGCCACTATCCTGCAAGAAGAATGTCTTAAAATCCCTCTGACCACTGTGCAGGACTTGTATATGTCATTCCCAAGACGAACTGACGCTGTATTGGCCGCAAAATGAGGCCCTACACCATACTAATAAATGATTGTGGTCTAAAACCAGGTGTTTCAGTTTCATTGTCCAACCCCTGTAAATTGGTCATCTTTGGAGTGACTTAAGCATGAAAGTAGGCCTATCCAGTAAAACTATTCAAGTAAAACTTGCGAAGGTCCAGTTACATAAAATTTTTTGTTTACAAGTGAATGGAAACGGTGCTTAACACATTAGTCCAGACAACTAATGACATAAAATACGACATATAATGCATATATACAGATGAACTGTATTATGAAAACAGGGTTAGGATACAATACTAAAATAAATCAACTGTTAAATCAATAAATAAGAAATAAGCAAGCATAAAGTCTGTTTGGAAGAAAGTCTTAAAATGTCATATGTACTTGAGGAAAAACAAATTAAATTAATTTAAAACCAAATCCAATTAAATTTTACAATAATACAATGTTTTCCTTTTATTGGCACTGTTTTTGTTGACAACTGTTTTTAGAAGCCATATTAGCCATATTACTAATCTATAGCCAGATTAGCTGCCTGTTTACACAAATGCAGGTGTTTTGATAACATGTAACACATCACTGCTACAAAAGCCACATTGTTCACTGTTTCTGCGTGTCACTAATTGGAATCAATCAGCTTTAAGTACTTTGTTGGGTATGGATCTGAACAGTGGTACTCCAGTTGATGACCCCTGGTCTGTACTTTCTCCTGTGTGCCTCATCCTAAACCTTGTACTGTTAGAGATTAACGGCTGTCATTTTAAATTTGTGTTTATTTGCAGAATTTAGCCACTGCCCAATGACTTCTAGCACAGGCGAGTGTTTAAGCCATGCTTGTCTAAGCACAGGGAAACACTTAAAAACTATTCTCATGGGTCAAAAAGCAGTACGATATAGGTGTGTCACATAGACAACCGGGTTAAAAAAGCTGGACTATCCCTTTAAATGACTACATCTAATACACAGACATGACTGATTAAAAATGCCACATTTCAGCAATTAGTCAAGCTCAAGTATACTTCCCCTGTGGTTGTAAGGGACGTGTTTAAACTGAGACTGACCTCGGATCAGTCCAGCGCTCCTCTCTGTGGTTTTGCGGCTGGGCCTCACGCTGCTCGGAGTGCAGTCTGCCAGTGGGAGGTGACTGGCTGTGCTGAGAGTGGAGGGGTGTGGGCTGAATGACAATGGCAAACTGATTCACCCCAGACCCGCTAAGTGGGTGCAAGTCTGGGTCACCAGGGAATGGGAGGAGTCTTGCATTCAAGTAGAGGTCAGGGGAGCGCCGTGGCAACCGAACAAACAACGCCGAACACACATGCATTCTGGGAATGCGTGTATATATACACAAGGACATGGGTTTCAGTTTTGAAGTGCTGTAGTACATGACAGTGCACAGCCAAGCAAAAAAAAAAAAAACAAGCGAACAAAATAATAAAAAGGTGCAACGCCATGTTTTCCAGCAATGCCATTTCTTGTACTTTTCTATTTGTCTTATTTTATCATTACTTCCTTTGTAATGTGACAGAAATGTATTGTTTAAACATCATAAAGGAGGTAAAAAAAAAGCTTTATTCTCCAAATGATGCTGCTGGGTTTGGAAAGCTTTAGCTGGCAGCTGAGGACAGCATCTATGTGAGAGAGAGAGAGAGAGAAAGAGAGAGAGAGAGGCGTTGAGGGCGGTTTGGGGGCAAATCGTTCATTACGGGAGAGAGAGACACATTTGTGGATTTGGGCATTGGGCAAGTCTGCTATTACTGCAGAAAAAAGACACTGTGATCAATGGAGAGGAGAAGAGTGAACTCTGTCAGCTGCAGGGAGATCACACACGCACACACACACACATGCACCGGCAGGCTATTGGGAACACAAACACGTACTACACACACCCACTGACACACACAGATGGAGCAGAGACAGAGCATGACATTTAAAGGGAAAAAGCTGACATTGAGTCCATCACTGTCACAGCGGCTGCCATAAAGCAGCGGCAAATATTAAAACATTTTTCATCTGTGCTACATTATTGGCACCAGAAATTGTTTTCCTCTCCGTCTGATATTCGCCTGAACTGCCGCGGCGCTCCCTCGAGACCACAGGCTGTTACCAAGGCCTCCCAACATATTGGCATTTGATGGCAGTATTCATGTACACTTGCCACTCACAGAGTCTTTAACCTCCCCCCCTCTGCCAGCCTGCTCTCTTAATGTAGCCTAATATCCATCCCCCAGTTCGGTCTGCTTGTGAGGATGCTGCTTCCACTGCAACAGCAAGCAACTTACTGGATATTCTGCCAGGGTAGGCAAAAAAATCCTCCTGAATTCCACAGGTAAACACATTAAAGAGCCCATATCATGGAAAACCATGTTTTCCACATTATTATTTGGGAATGGGAGTTTGATGTAATATGTGAACATATTAAACTAGAAAAAAAGGTTCATTTTGAATACATTTTTTGTGATGTCACAAAAAACCCTTTTGAAAAACGCTTTTATCTATACACATACAGCAGTTTCTTAAAGACACAGCTTCTTAATAAAGGTGTGAGTTGATTGGTGCTGGTTGTTTGTGAATGCTGGTGTTCAAACAATGCAGTTGTATGGAATTAATACAATGGAATGTATTCCATAAGGAACGTGATTCCTTAGGTATGCTAGATGACCTTGATGACCCTGGTCACTTGAGCTTGTTGGATATCCCATTCCAAAACTATAGGCATTGGTAAGAAGTTGACCCCCCTCTCTTCTTCAGGGTAGACTTTCTACAAGATTGGGAATCATGTCTGTGGGAATTTGTGCTCAGTAAGTCAAACACATTTGTCAGGTATTGATATTGGGTGAGAAGGCCTGCCTCACGATCGATGTACCATTTTATCCCAAAGGTGTTCAGTGAGGTTGAAATCAGAGCTCTGTACAGGCCACTGCCAAACTCATCAAGCCACGTCTGTATAGAGCTTTGTGCACGGGGCACAGTCATGCTGGGGTATGTATTTGTCTTGCATATACTTGTCAAAAAGGTCTTTGTATGCTATAGCATTAACATCACCCTTCACTGTAGCTAAGTGGACCAAACCCTGAAAAACAGTCCCAGCCCATCATCCCACCTCCACCTAACTTTACTGTTGACACTATGCCTTCTGGTAGGTAGTGTTCTACTAGCATTTGCTTAACCCAGATTCCGCCATTAGATTGCCAAATAGTGAACTGTGATTCATCACCCTGAGAACACTACTCCAGAGACCAGTGGTGGCATGCTTTACACCTCTCCAGCTGGAACCTGCCTTTATGCATGATTTTCAACTTGTGTCCTCCTGCTCAGCCATGGCAACCCAATTCAAGAAGCTCCAGATGCACAATTATACCACAGAGTGTAAAACTTTGTGGCTGAGCTGTTGGTGCCTCTAGATGGTTACATTTCACAAAAATAGCCCTTATAATACAGTAATAGCCCCTAGCCCCTTCCTGACCATGGAGGAACTGACCTATACCAGAGTGGGTAATTAGGAGAGTTCCAGGTTGACCGGTAGCTTAAGTACTGTAAGCGTGTGTATAAACTCATGCACATAAGAACAAGAACGCTCAAAATATAATTGTTACATCTGAGTATATACTGTAGTAACTGTAACTGAGGCTCCCACAGTGGATAGAGAATAGATGAAGCCAAAGTTTCACCATTAAATGATGTAGCAGTTACATTCATATGCATGTTTGGGCACTAGCATGCGACTGCTGCACTAAAGTGGAACGGAAATTCAAATAAGAAGCAAACTTCTTATCTGGAGAGATTATCATATCAAATTCAACACCGGTGTGCGAATCTGACCACAATATCATCCAATCTTGTTCTGGCTGACACAACAGACTCTACAGAGTTTATTGCACTTTGCAGTTGCATTACCACAGGGGCATAGCCACAGGTTGATCACGGGCCTACCCAATCAAAAGGGGGGAAGCATATTTACTTAAAAGTCAGATTTTAATAGTATCTGTAAACACTGATTTGGTTTCTGTGCCTGCTGTCATTGTATAACGACAGGATAGATCATTATACTCTCAAGTTTAGCTCTATTTTCCCCGGCTTAGCAGTCTTTGTGTACGCTATTGCTTCAAGCCCTCAGTCTGATTTTACATGCCAGTTTTTGAATTTGAAACTAGTTGTGGTTAAAAGATGTGACTGGGGTCATTTAAATGTGTGTCTGTCCCAAAAACAAAGCCAAATACAAACATCAAAAAAAGTTTCTGCAAATTTGTTACTTTTATGACAATAGCTGGCATGGGCTGTCTGAAAATGTGTATGTGAATGTCTAATATGACTTCTTTGCATCGAGTCACTAGAGGTAAGAAGCAAATGGACCATAAGCATTTTTCATGTCTCCTGTTGTAATATGTTTTTGCATGCAATGATTAGGTTTTAATTAGCTGTTTTTCATCTCAACTGTCTGATTTTAACTGTCATGTCGTCTTCTTTGGGCTGTAACCTATGGTTTTAGCAATTGTCTGCATCATGTATCTTCTGGTTTAAAAACAGATCCCACTCTGGCCCTGCTTGTGGCGATGATGGCATCCTGATGATGCATGGCTATGGCTATGTGCTTGATTTCATACATGTGTTAGCAATGGGAGTGGCTGAAACACCTGAATTCAATAAACAGGATGGGTGTCCCCATACTTCTTGGCCATATAGACTATTTAAAACCCATTAAACATTAGACACTGACCTCAGGGAAAGCTAAAATGTCAAAAATGTAGGATATAGCCCATTGAAATGTATCACATTTGATCAAATTTGACCTTTTCCCCCCCTGAAAATACTTTCATTAAATTCTTCTATCTCACCTGTGCTTTAGTCTGCTCATCCCACCCACTCTTTCTGCTAACTGATGTGTGTTTGATTAAAATCATTTTCTATAGTGCTTCCTTTTCCAAACCAGCTTATCATATCTCTCACGTACCTGCCTGTCCTATTTACACACACACACACACAAACACAAATTAAATCCACTCGTCCTGCCTGAATATAATCAAAAGAGCAGTAAACGCCAATCACAGCCGTGACTACAAAGCAGGCCGGAGCATCGCTTTAAATCCGCTGTGCAAATTTAGACATCAGAGATATGGAAACTATCTACCATGAGCCTGATCATCATATTCTTTTGATTAGTTTCTCATTAATGTGCAATTAGAAAAGAAAAAGCATGCTCAAACAGAACTGGAGGACTGATTTCACACCAAAAACAGGATGTTTCGACCTTTTCGTACAGTGACCGTTTGGAGTTGTCCCATCAGTTTTTTTGTACTCTTCATCCCACAGTTCAATCTGCTCATGGAGATGCTGCTTGCACTGCAACAGCAAGCGGCTTATGGGGTATTTTGCCAATATGGGCTAAAAATCCTCCTGGCAGATACATTAAAGGGCCGATATCGCGGAAAGCCAAACTTCCCTCACTATTTTGGAAATAAGAGTTGGATTTATTATGTAAACATTGTTACATGAACAGGAAGATGAAAAATGGCCTGTTTTGAATTCATTGTTGTTAGATCACAAAAAGCAACACATTTACACATACTGAGACTGTAGCTCCACCCATTCATGATAAAGTTAGAAAGAGTGTTTTAGCCCACTTCCAACCTCGGACAATATAGGGCAGCAAGGACAGAGATCATTTACATATATCAGTATAGGCATATATAGTATATACTGCATATATATATATATTGTGCTTTTTCCTAATAACTGTTGCAAGATTGGACAAGATTTACAGAAAGTAAATCCCATTCAGCTTAGTAAGGAACTGCAGTGCACTGTAATGTTTGTCAAAATATGGACATCATTAACATCAGACCATTACAGTTTTGTGGTTAGAGCTGCTACATGACATTGAGTTTCCAGTTTGAGGTGCTACACTACTGAGTCAGACTAAAGCCCTGTTTAGGTGGGATTAGTTTTACATGGGAAGGTGGGGTAATGTAATCATCATAGGCATTTCTCAGTAATTTTAGTCCCGTCTGAATGCACTGTGCACTATGTCAGTAAAGATTTCGGAGCCTTCACCTATAAAACTAATTACAAACATAGCCTAAGGTTATATTAATGCCATGCGAATCACCATGCGTGTAAATATTCTGTCATATTCTGTGGAAAATTCGATATTTGTATTTATTCTCAAGTATAGAGGTGCTAGAGGAGGATTTTTTGTAATGAATATAAACAAGATTGCTTGAAAAATACCATGACATAATACATAGCCCATTTCCATGCAGACCCAAAGCAAACACTATAATAACCACTTAAATAACGATGGCTATGTGCTGCAAAGACGTAAACATAAACAACTTTATGTCCTGGAGTGAAATATTCCCTGTATACGAGGCCACCACTGAAGATGTTGACAGAGACGGAAGTGTAGTGTGAATTTGCAAGCAAAAGGCACTATTTGTCTTATGCCTCATAGCCCAACATCCCATAAAAACAGTAGATATTGGTTTCAACTGGGGCCATCTGTTATAAACATTATCAAACCAGAATTAGTAATTATAGGTGTATGTATAGGTTGGAAAACCCCTGGTCATATTAGTTTGATTCATTTAAAAAAAAAAAAAACATTTTCTGCACATTTTAATGCATAAAAGACACATACAGGCCATATATATATATATAGTGCACCCAAACTGTACATTGGATTGCAAGCATATAACAGGGCAAAAAGCAGATTCCTTTTCCCACAAATATACACAAACCAAAGTAAAACTGCTGTCAATGGAAATCACTTAGTCCAAATTATACTTGAGTACATATACCTGGTAACTGTGACCAGTCCCACCCATCTCTGTTTACAATGAGCTTCCTGCTGGAGGCTATGCAGGGCATTCTAGAGCTTGGTGCAAAATGCAGCTCAGAAATTTTGCGTCTCAGGTCGGGTCTCATTCATTGGTCAGATGGAGAATGGGCATTGCTCGATCTCCAATCGCGTATTTGCAATGGAAAGCATCTTATTTTGCTGGTCAAACCTTTTGCGTTAGTGACTGTGTTGCTCTTTCACAGGACACCTTTCCAGGTTGGTTAGTCAGCAAGAGTCTGGATGTCTTCCTAACGTCACCTTCTGCAAACGTGCGTCAGAATCGCTGTTTCTGTCGGCCTCCAGGCACTTTTAAGGGCACTGTAAGATATTTGCCTCTAATGCGCACAAATGAGGGGCCCAAATGGTCTTATTACATGGCCTCCCTCAACAGAGGCGATACATCAGGTGAAAACACAGTGCAAAATGGAGAGCGTGATTGTTCTGGGAGCACAGCGCTCATTATTCAACACACACTCCCTCACTCTCTTTCTCTCTCTCTCTCTCTCTCTCTCTCTCACACACACACACCTATATATACACACACATACACTTTCCACTCGTCTCTTTCTCTCTCTGTTGTCTCTGGTTTCAGTGGGCGCACACGCATGGAGCTGGCTCCATCCTGCCACGCTAGCCTTCCATCCATCAGCCTCGGCGCTTTTTGTTCCACATATACATAAGAGTAGCTTAATGCATGTCTGGTGCCTCAGTGGATTAAATTAATATCATTATTTACCGCATCAGTCTCCGTCAGATGCGAGATGAAGAGGAGATGAGGACCAGCCTTTGATCAACAGGCCAGCATTTCGGCATGCTTCTCAAGTTGCTGGACAGACTAGAGCTGTGTATCGTAGCTGTCGCAGGACTGAGCGACAAAACGAGGGAGCTTGTTGTGTGTGGAAGTCAGAGAAAGCAGAAAAGCAAAGCCCAAAAGCATGTACTAGAGAAAGAGTGAGGCAATAAGAAGAATGAAAGTTTGCTTTGGCTTGTCGTGTTAGTTACCTAAAGCCTGCGACCGCACCACCCCTTGAACTCCACGTGACCCTGGGGCAGAGCGGGGTCAGTTGTCTATTGCCCAGGATAGATGATGGTGTGGGGAAAATCGCATTACAGCCATCCCCTGGAGCCTGTGGGTTGTTAGTGCAATAATCAGTCATTGTTAGGCTATCTGTGCTTTAAGATTTAAACCCATTCTCTGCCTGAACCCTGCCATAACAACAATAAGCTATAGTAGCTACTGGAGGGAGGTCCTTAACCTCACATACAGTGTAGTCATCTCGGGGCGATGTGGTCTTATTACAGTCTGGTGTGCTTACATATATAGTGTCGCATGCAACAGTTTGAACACCTCTGGTTGATTTGCTTAGTGGAAGTCAGTTAATACATCCTCTACAGAAAGGAAGCTTATATATTACATTTATCTGGCAGTCTCAGGGCAAAGTCAGTTTTAGATCTGAGTTTAAGATGTTGGCTAAATAACAAACAAACATACAAGCAAACAAACGCACAAACAAATAAACAAATAAATAGATGTGAAAATGTGAAAAACTGAAATATGCAACAGCATGCTCTCTGTAGAGGATGTGTACATGCATTTTACATACAACTGCATATTCAAAATCTTGGAATCAAAGTTTTCCAATAAGATAAACGTAGTATGGTGGCAGAGAGTTGTATAAAATGATTCTAGTCCTTCAAACTGTAAATAAATAAAGAAGAAAAAAAAAGAAATAAAGAAAGAAATGCATTTTAGAAATGTCCAGAAAAATAAACTGAGCTTTAGATGATTCGAAACTGACTGCATGAATTTATTATTCATTTCCATATAGCCTTGCATTTCAAAACTGACAATAACATCTCAAGGAAAATCAAAAAAGCTCTATAAATAGATAATTACAGAATTTCATTTGCCCTTGAATAACTTCTTGTGGTTGCCAAAATATCTGAAATATTAAATGTAATATGCTCTGTATTGTATATAAAATATGAATATGAAAAGTGATTCAAAACTTTTGAGTGGAAGTGAATATGGTACTGTGCAAAAGTAAAAGACCACCCTTTTGTTTTGACCATTAAGTACAAGCTACTCATTTTCTTCCACATCAGCTAAAACATGCATTTAACAGAAAATTACACAGAAGCCTCAGCAAACTAAATGTGATAGAAATTTCAGCATTCACTGTGTCCACCTGTTGTCTTTATAGATGATTTTTGCACCATATGCTTCTCACAGTGTTTAATTGTAAATCATTTGAAAATGCATGTTGCATTTAAATTGTGTAGGCATTTCACAATAAACTGGCCAATAGAAATTGCCCAAAATGACTTGGAATAACTTAACTTACATTACAGGAGCAATTTGTAAGATGAGACATCCTGTTGAACTCAAACTTCACCAAAAAAGTGGAGTCCACCCCTATCAGAGAAGACCATGGGAGGAACGTTGGGAGTTCAGCATTAAAACTTTATTTCTTAACTCTCCGAGAGCATCTCCAGTGGAGGAAAGCAATGCCTATGTTAACTCTTGCTTTGTTTTTTTGTCTTTTGTTTGAGGGGGCAGCGGTGGTGAGCTTCAGCCATTATTGTGTTTACTGGTCCATCAACTGGTTGCTTAAATGATCTAACCGGGATCAACATGATTGAAAAGAGGTGAGAATAGAGATGCTTATTCTTCATTCTCTCTTGTTGGACTGATGGCAGATTTGACTGTAGAGTCACTCATTATCATCTCTTGAGGTACAAAGTGGTATTATGAGACAGGACAGGCCAGGGCTAGCTGGTTAGTATGCTACTTTTAGTAAATATCTCTGTAATATAACTGGCAAAACTGCTATTTTTCACATTCTCTTGACAATTTAAGTTCATTTTGAATTTTGCAATAAAAATCTTAGAATTTAAGTTAATATATATTATACCATATACTATATATTATATAATATACAGCAATATTAGTTAATGTGTTTTTTCCTTCTAAAGTTATCATTGTGGAGATACAATACTGTGTTCCCCCAGTGAAATGCAGTTAATGTTTTATGAATAAGATATGAATGAAAAACAATGATAATTCATAACATAATACATAGCCCATTTCCATGTATGACCAAAGCAAATGCTTTAATAATCAATTAAGAATCTATGGCTATGTACTGCAAAGATGTAAACGTAAACAACTTCACATCCCAGAGTGATATATTCCCTGTATATGAGACCACCACTGAAGATGTTGACAGGGACAGAGGTATAGTGTAAATTTGCAAGCAGAAGAGACTATTTGTCTTATTCTTTATAGCTCAACATCCTGTAATTCAGTAGATATTCTCTCTCTCTTGTCCCCCCCATTCTGGTCTGTTCTGTTTATGCAACACATCCAGAGGAGAAGAGGAGACCACACAGAGAGGGAGCAGGCGCACTTGCTCTTCTCCACCATCTGCCAGGTCACATGACCCATCTGCTTGCCACAGCCCTGTCAATCAATCAAAAAGCAGGGACAATAATAATCACAAGAAGAAGAAGAAAAAAATGAACGTCCACACACACACACACACACACACACACTTGCTCACACACTCCAGCTCACCAAAAAACGAAGGGACCAAACTTAATCACAAGGGGTCGCGTTAGGGAGTGGGGAACAGATTAAATTACCATGGTATTAGATACGGGAAATGATTTCTGTCAAAACCATCTTTACTGCAATTATAATATGTTAATTATGTATTTCATTAAGTAAGTGGATTAGAGGCAGCGCTGATGGAATCAGACTGAGGAGGGCTGGACCAGGCAGACCAGACATACACAAGCGCACACACACACACACACACACACACACACACACACATACACATGTAGACACACATACACTTACACCCCAACACACACACATGGAGGGAGGTCACAGGGCTGAAGGGCTCCATAATGAGGATCCTGTAGTGGAGTGAAAGTCGAGGTGCTAAAACACTAGATACTGACACTGTGTTTAGAGGCTGTAACAAGCTCAGGCTACTGCCTTCCCAGGTTTGATAGAGCGAAGCAAAGACCCAAAGAATGGGCTAGAGCTGGACGATACATCGCCTGTAACAGTATACCAATACTACAGTAGTACTGATTTTTAGTTTCACGCCATGTTCTTACAGGAAGCAAGTGCTCAAAAGTAGCACTGGGTCACGCCGCAAAGCCTTCATGATGTCTGCACTGGAAATGTAAACAAACCATGAACCTATCAGAAAATAGCTGTCCAGCTGTGGTTTTGGCACACTGATTTAATGGACATCATCTAAATAACATAGTCAAAATATCATTACGCCACCATGGTGTTGGGGAGTTCAGTTGTATCTCTTGATCTAAAACAACATGTCACACTCACAGCTGGTGTAGACGGTTTTGTTGACTATAATGGGAGTATTATATCCTGGTTTAGTTGTTGTCACTCACTTGTGTCACTTGCTTTACTGTAATGTTCTAATGTTCTATGTTAACACTGTTAACTCATACAGTAGTAAGAGTTGCGCAACTTCAGCTTTAAAACTCATTAATAACATCATGAATAAAATGACTGCATCAAGCAACTATAAAACATGAAAGCAAGTTCAAATGTTACATGGTTATAAGGTGTTATGCCCGTTCTCCAATATACATGGCGTTTTATTGTAGTCCTGGAAGGTGGACGTAACAATGTTCAACATCTGATCTTTGTCTACTCTAGATCAACAAAGAAAAGTTAGAATAGATTTATACTAGCTGACAAGTCTTTGCTGCTTACAATGCTCTTAACACCCTAATGCCTCTAGTCCTACCTTAGTCTGACCCTTCCAAACATTTTTAATCCCACCTTGAATCCAAAACCAAAGATATGGAGTCTGGAATCTTGCAAATTTGTATCTGGCTTGGGCCTTGCTGAGATGCTGGCCTGCAGTGGTCTGAAGGTCAGAAGATCCAACTACATTTTCAATAATATTAAATTTTACAGTGACTCTTTAATAAAGAGCCCTGGCACAGACGTACTTTAAATAACTGACTGAAAACTTCCTGACCACCCGGAGTGCCATATTTTGTCACAAAACTGATCCCACTTAGAGAACAAAAGGGAACTGAATTTTCAGTTCTTAGGAAACTTACACAAATTACACGCTTAAATACAAATTCAGGGTAATTGTTTAACTTGCTTCAACCCCAGTCAGTGAGCTTCTGTCTTTGATATTCTTAACTAACTAGAGACGCAGTACTGGTCTGCCTGTAGCAAATTGGTTCCACAGTGAATCAGCTTTAACTATGCCCATGTTTATGTTTTACTGTTTAACTTATTGTTTTCAAAAGAAACCGAATCTGCTATCAACCCATGTTCCCCTTTTTTTTCACCCCTTAAGATCCTACGTTCATTATTAAAGTTCGTGTTTGTCGACGCCTTAGCAAAGGCCTTGTTTGCTGCAGTTAGAATGGACTTCATCTGTTCCTCAGCAAGGAGGCAACACAGGTGACTGTTCGGGGACACACCTGCAAACAAAACGCTTATTGCACAAGATGCAGGACCGTCAGGGGCAAAGAGCCGGATAAAGCTAACAAAACAAAACAGCGTGACTGGACTGGACATTTAACAATCTGTTATGTGTTTCAGTCAGGAATATTGCATACTGTATGCTTGGTGCAGCGCTCTTTTCAAAAGCAGAGCAAGACTCCAATTTAGATGCAAATATCTGATAGGAATGTGGGACATCCCTTGCTTAATAGAATGCATTTCTTTTTTTTTGTTCATTCCAATTTCATATCTGATTGTTTGACAGACACCAGACAAAAGTGAATGCTATGTTGTGGATTCAACAATCTGGTAGAAATCTAGAGAGTAACAAGAAAGGAGAAGGAGGGTGGTGGGGGGGGGAGTGGCAGTAGACAGCCTCTTTCAATCCAATTAAATGTGTGTCTCATTTCAGAGCGTTGGAGCAGCGTGCGAGGCAGGTATTGTGACTCTTAAGTGTGTTGCTTTTCGAGAGAGCTGTGGAAATATTACTGATGGCAACTGTTCTGCGTGTTAAATCATGTCCACCTGAGAAATCATCACTGGGCTGTTTTTAGACCCTTTTGAAGGGGTTTCATTATATCATACCTGTTCACCATATCATTGTCACTCGCAGGACCGCCCACACACACCTCACACATACGCCTTTGGTTGCAAATGCGTATACGAGCGAGTTCGTCTCTGGTTAGTGTGAGTGTAAACTCCAATCAGCTCCCTTGCTATCGTTAAAAACGCTTCCTGCTTGTATCAGGAGAGTCAGATTCAATCTATGTATCAATTTACCGTGTGCAGCGTTTCACCTGTCTGGATTCACAAAGCAAAGATATACACACCGGGATGCACTTATAACCACGGCAAGCTTTTCTTTTAAATTGCTTACATGTTGTTAAGTGCCGAAAGTTTTTTTTTTTTCTTCAGTCTGCTAACGAAGAAAACACTTTTTGGATACGATTTGAGGAAAGAAAACCTAATAAATATGCTAATGTATGCGAGATAAAAAAAATAATAATAAGAGGCTCATATAAACATATATCATTGAAGTTTCTCTCTTTGCCTTTGTCTCCGTTCCCCCCCCCCCCCCCATTTCTCATTATCACAGGACAATAATGAATTTATTTGCATGGCCTTATGTAGGTCTGCATCTGGTCCCCACTATATTACTCTTTACAACTCTCAAAGCGTTTGATGTGGCTCTTTGAAATATATTCCTAGAAAACAAAGCCATGCATTATTATGACCCAAGACTACAATTAGACAGTGTGTTTTGATTGGTATTGAATAATTATCCTGGGGACGGCCTGTTTTTTAGACATACTTCTGAGATACATAGAGAGAGAGAGAGAGAGAGAGAGAGAGAGAGAGAGAGAGAGACATAGAAATGTAACTGCGCTCGTTAAAATGAAGGTTCTTAAACAATTCCTAGCTTGGACTTCTGGCGTTTCTTCTAGGGAAGACTTTCAAATGGCATAGAGCACATACATTTAAATAAGCCCATTTCATTCAAGTGGGGTTTGCTATTCAGAAACTTTTGATGTTAATATTATTAATATATGGAAAAGTTAGGATATGCTGGGCATCCAGGTCACCTCCCTTCAGAAACTGAATTGGTTTCCACATGGTGGCCATTGAAGCTAAAAGAGCATAGATGTTAGAGAAATCACAAGTGTGGACGTACTTAAACTAAGAAAGTCAAGAAAAAGCTTAAGAAGTTGGTGTACCAAGTTTTATCAATCCTGAATGATACCAGCATGACAAGCCTCTGGTGAGGACGGCACCAAAATCTGGGAATTGTGAAGTCTCAAAGCTGTTTGTTGTGTTGAGTTTTGGCAGTAGATGAGATGATGAGGAGAACACCAACACTCTGAAGCAGATACGTTCACGCTATCCAGCAACACTGGATATATCCCACTCACAAAACCCAGTACACCTGCCCACTTCAGCAATAAGCCATGCCCACACACACCCACCTATTTTGGGCTATGCATGTGGTCCTGGTGACCTTCCGTCTGTGTTTGCTGTATATGCTGAAGATGCTAGAAAAGTCAGTTTCATCCTTAGTGGCTATGTGAGCTGTATTTGAATGAGAGGGCTATAGTAATATATTGTGTGCAAGCAGCACTGACAGAAGTCAGCTAGGCTGCAGACAAACTGTTAATATACTGTTGTCACTGGTAGAGGTCTGCACAAGGCAGGTTCACCCTGCGATCTGCTAAGTAATTTGTGGGCAGGTTTTTTGGGGTTTTTTTGTAGCATGGTGGTCATTGCAGGTAAACAGTTAGTAGGGAGCAGGCTTATGTGGGTGGGTATTATGGCTGGCTGGGTGGGGCGTGCTTACACAGTTATTGACTGTTTTTGGTTGAACAGGCAAGCAACATGCAGCAATGAGCTGCAGTGTAAAACATGTTAGTAATGAAAAGCAGCAAAACACATGATGCTGTATAACATTAAAAACTTCTGCACAGAATCTCCCTGACATTTTTTCCACAAGAATTGCTTTGACTTTTTAACCTTTTCAGAGTTGGCATCTGTTTTAGCTTTAAATTAATTTCAGCTGAATTGTAGACGTCTTGTGGAGTAATTATCTAATGTTATAATGCTGACACAGATAATAAAACCAGCCAAGCTGCTAGGCTGTTGTTGTTATTGTTGTTGTGGTTGTTGTTGTTTTATGTTTGCTTGGCTGTGCTGCTACCTGCTTGTCTGTTGACAGTGATGTCATGTGATGCAATGCTTATTGTTTGGTGCCATGTGCAAGCTCACATGACTGTTTAGCCTAAACATACACAAACTATTTACTTCTATTTTGCAACATTGAAATGTTTATTTGTGCAGCTGGGCATATGGAGGTGCTATGGTCTGGAGGCTGCTCCACCATGTCACAAGGTTTGCGCAGGCACAGACGGAAGTTCACCAGGACCACATGCATAGTCCAAAATAGGCGGGTGTAGGTGGGCATGGCTTATTGCTGAAGCATATCCCATATATATATATATATATATATATATATATATATATATATATATATTCTCTATGGTGCTGGTTATTTTATTTTTTCAGGTTGCTGTGTTTTGTGGATTGAGACAAAAAGACGATTATTCGTGAAGCTGCACTGATTTGCTGAAACACCTATTCTCTCTCACCCTTCCTCCCTCTCTCCCTCTAGGGACACATTACACCTCTCATTATACTACTGATTGGCCTGATTTTATCTGTGAAGCCCAAAGCATCATCCTGCCTCCACGCTACCAACCCAGAGAGATACTTGCAGTAATGAAAAGCAGGATTTAAATAAATAAATAAATAAATAAATAAATAAATAAATAAATAA
>CM067498.1:8534657-8698652 GCA_034552555.1 Semaprochilodus insignis
AGACAGTGAGAAAGGGGCAGAGAAAAGAGGAGAGATGAGGGGTTGGTGAGAGAGAGAGAGAGAGAGAGAGAATGAAGAGACAGTTAGGAAGGGTGGGAAGCAGAGACGGGGGGACAGTATAGGAACCTAGTAGAGAGCAGAGAAACAGAGGAAAAGAGAACGAGAAGGGGTTGAGACAGAGAGAAAGAGGGCAGTCCAAAGCACTCTCTCCAGCCCCTGTGGGTTGAAAGGCGGGGTATTGTGGGAGTGGTAGTGTTGGTGGTAGAGCATGTGTGTGTGTGTGCGCGTGTGTGTTTCCTTTCACTGGCTGCCAATCCATCAAGGCTCAGGCTACTGCTGTGAGGCCCGTCAGCCAGCACAGAAAAGAACAAGACCCGGCAACAGAGCCCCCCGCTCTACAACCATCACTCATCCCCATCATGCTGAACTCTGTGTGACCTTTTCCCTCGCGTTCCTCTAGCACAACTTGCGCTTTCCTTAAGCACCTTCTTCCAGATCTCCTGCCATGGGGGCGTCTCGAAAGGTCCATCCGTTTGAATTCGAGGCTTCTTTTCCTGTACACTGCTTTATTTCCATACAGACGTTTGATTGTAAAATGGACAGAACTCGAAGGAAAGGGTCAGCGTGTTTGCATGGCATGGTGCTAGTGTCTAAAGTTTAGATAGCAAAGGGTCAGTAGAGTGAGTAAAGCAGAGAGAGAATGACAGAGAAAGGGAGAAGGAAAAGAGAATAAAAGAGAGAGTGAGAAAGAAACGGAAAAAGAGAATAGGTAGAGTAGGTAAAGGAGAGAAAGTGAGAGAAAGTGAAATGAAGACAGTGAGAAAATAAAAAGAGGGAGAGGAGAAGGAGAGTTAAAGAGAGAGAAAACCGCAAGAGAAAGAAAGAGTAAGAGAGTATGAGATAAAGACCAGAAAGAATGACCAAAGAGGTTGAAGAAAGAGAGAAACAAGACAGGAAGACAGAACTTAGGGAAAGAGAACTTGCATGAGAAAAGAAAGAGAGCATATGAAAAAGAAAGAAAGGGAAAACAAAAGGGTGATAGAGGGAAATAGACAAACGAGTGAGAAGAAAAGGTGTTAAAGAAAGAGAAAGTGAAAAAAAAGAGACCAAGAGATGAAGTAAAAAGAAAGGGTGCTATACAGAGAGAGGAACAGTGAGAAAATGAGAGAGGACAAAGAAAACGAGAGTGGAAGAAATAAAGAAAAGGTGAGAGAAAGGAAAAAAGTTAGAAAACAAAAATTGTGTGAGAAAAGATAGATTAAGAAAAAGAGAGTGAGAAAGACAGAGAAAGAGTGAGAAAGAGAGAAGGAAAGGCAGGAAGACACAGTCTGTTGAAGGGCAGAAAGAACACTAGTTGACATCATTAAGCCAGACACATTTTTGTCACGGTTCCAGATTTAACCCGTCTGCGTTTTGCCGAATACCGAATCGGTCTCGCCTTTTTTTCCTCTCTCCCTTCTTTCTTTCTTTCTGTTCGAATCGCTCACATGCTCATGGCCACAGACAGAGTGTCTGTCTGTCTCAGACGGCAGGGCTGATGAAGGGAAAGAACAGTGTCTTTCCAAATGGCCAAAAGAAACAAAGCAATCACATGAAAACACACTGTTTCTTATATTTCTTAAAGGGTGTACTGGAAGTCACGGGGCGGCTGTGGAACACAGGCCTGTCTGAGACATTCCCAAAAAGTCGTGGGAGGGTGGCGGAAAACAAAACAACAAAAAAAGACCCCAAAAAAGCCCTATATAGCATTTAAGCTATGACTGTCTCTCTCGCCTGCCCTGATTTCTGATGAATGAGATTACATCAGGTTAAAGCACATATGCCTGTGCTTATCACTTTAGCCTGACACATATCTCTCTAATCCAAACTTACTTTCCCTCCACACTTTGCTGTTTATCAATGAGCAAATCGGGTTTGCTTGTGTTGGCCCAGGCTCTCCTGTTATGAAATTCGAGGGGGGTGTGGCGGCGGTGGGGTGGGTGCGCTCAAAACCAATCTGACATGGTTGGTCCTGCTCGACGGAGACCGAATCACGTTAGCGCGATGAAGGCCCGAGGACAATGTCTGTGTCTTTATGACAGGGGCCCGCTTGGCAATATCACGTCCAGCCGCCGCCCCGGCGCAAAAAAACACACCATAAGCCATAAAGCAAGCCTGACCGGCGGCACTAGATAATCGCATGAAACCTCAAATCAGGACCCAATATTGTCTGAATTCTATTTGTATCGGTGCGAGTGACCTATAGATGACTCACTTTCAACTTTACAAAGGAGAGGAGAAGACGAGGGCCAGGATGTTTGTGAACGAGCGAGGGTGGGGGGTGGGCCAGAGAGGTTGTTTTTCAACTTAAGATGGATGTGCCAGCATCCAGTGTGATTAGAGAAATGGATAACTCACTAACATCTGTGCAAACTACAATAAAGAGGGATTTAGTGTTGCCCTGAGGAAGGCAAAGAGAGGCTGTCTGTCCATTAAACGCTTTATTACAGAGCCAGCAGCTCTGTTCTAACTCACTTATTTTTGCCTGCGCGGGGGCTCAGCCTGTGTGACTGCCTGTCATCCTCGGCAGACAACGCTCCAGGCGCTCTCTCTCTCTTTCTCTCTCCCTCTATCCTTCTCTCTCTCTCTGTCTCTCTCTCTCTGATTCTTATCCCTCTCCCTCTTTCTACCTCACTGGCTCTTTTCCTGCCCGCCCCATCTCCTAGCACTTTCCTCTTCATAGCCTCTTCTTCCTTTCATTCCCTCTCTGCGTCCTCTCTCTCTCTCTCTCTCTCTTTCTGTCTCTCCTTCAATCTCTCTATCTCTCCCTATCACTTCTCCTTCTCCCTCCTTTTCAGCCTCAGTCTAACCCCCCACACACTCTCTCTGCGAGTGCGCTAGGTAGATGACAATCAAATGACTCATTGAGCAGCTGGAGTGGCCGACCCCAGCGAGGGCTTAACTACGGAAAGTGAGCGTGATCATGTCACACTCCACAATGCTCGCCGGCTGTAGCCGTGGCAGCCGGAGGAAGAGGGAGGTGCCACCGCTGCCTCCCTTAAAGAGACAGTGACACAGAGGGAGGAGGCTGGGTTTGGACAGCAAAGGGGCCAATATCCAATCTCCACTGTGTTGGACAGATGGCTTAGGGTTGGTTGTTGAGGGGGTGGGGGTGTCAAGGCTGGTTGTGTATAGGTATGTTTTGGCAGTGTTTGAGAGAGGGGAGTCTTGTACGGAAGCGTCTGCAAAAAAAACCCAAAAACACAATGTAATCCAATGTTTGTTGCCCCCAATGGAGCCGATCTGTCAAGACGAATTTGCCATTCGAAGTTCACTTCTTTAGTTTTGCACAGGAGCTATGAAGCTGGTTTTGCTAACAAGCAATGTTGTGCCGGCAATTTTTCCTCACCCCAAAAGTAGTCCACCAGGCAATACATGTTTGATGGAACCTGGTTCTTTACCTTACTTTGTATTTCAGCTACAAGGTTAAAACTGCATTATCGAGAACTGCTACAGTTGCAGAATGTAATTCACTATTGCATGTACAGTACCTGGCAGACACTCTTATCCAAAGCGACTTCCAGGTTAATAATTTCTTACACAGGTTGGTGAAGGTAACGGTGAGAGTCTTGCCCAACGTATAGTTGTAGGGTGATATCGTGTAGGTGCTTGCCCAGGTAGGGGATCAAACCCCAGTCTACAGCATGGGAGGTGATGATGTTACACTATTATGCCACTGTTGAGAGCCACCCTCATGGACAGCTGTACAGGTGCACTTGTTGATGAGCTGAAGGATACAGAATCCGACTCCCCTTCACTTGCATATGCGTTGTGGGGGCATGTGGACACCACAGATTACACTCGCAACTTGTTTTGGTAGTTTCTATGAGTAAATAACCACAGATTGTTAGTGTAATTTATAGTCTCTATATACCAGTTTTATAGCCTACATTCCAGTCTTTCATAACATCAGCAGGGATGAACATCCTGCTGTCGAATATTCATTGCTTTCCCGTTAGCCATGAGCCGTTAGTCTTGCATCGTTGTATCTCTTTTAGCTTTTACAAATGTGTAAAAGCCAATCCGAGCTTTACTCTGGCCTCCTGCTCAATCACTCTCTTTATTTCTCTTCCTCACTCCACCAAAGTCTTCTTCAGTCTCTTCACAGCCTCTACTATAATGGCCATGCTAGGAATAGCAAGCTACCTTTTTTTTACAACTAGCTGAAGCCCTTAGTTGTTACTGTGCCTTCAATCATATTTTCACTACTAATAGAGTCAAAAGGATTAATACAATGAATTAATACCTTTAAGAGTTACAGTGTTGTATTCAATATTAAATTTTACCACTAATAATTTGTGTTGAAATAACTATAAATTATTACCATTTGTAAGTAAAAGGGTTCAATTACAGGAATGGTCTGACAATACATCAGATTTGCACTTTTTTTCCATTTACTCCAGACATAGTGAATCAAGCAAGACATGTTTGGTGTCTAACCTTTGCTTTATTTGGCTTAGCACTGGAGCTACAAGGCTAACATTGCAAACAAACCCTAGAATCAATAGTAATCAATAGTTCAAGTATATCCCCAAAACTTCCCTGAACCCACTCAAACCACGTCCAGGTCTTCAGTGAGGTTGCACAGGCTTGTCCAAGTGGTTTGAGTCACAGTAATAACTGTTAGTCTTGAATTTTCTAACTTAAGATGTATGTTTATAAATAGAAACAACAGAAATCAGGAAATATGCCGACATGCATGCAAAAGGGAGGTGGAATTCAGCACAAGATCTATTGTATAAAGTGGCTGTCCACCAGATTCAGCTACATGGTTTGTTCATTTGCATAGTTTACATTATATCCTTATCCACATCAACAAGTCTCTACGACCTTTATGAACATCTGGATACAGTTTGACTGGTTGGAGAGAAGTTTTGAGTGGATATTTTTATCCAGAAAACATTTGGGTGACTATTGACTTCTAATGTCTGCTAGCAGTGGTGCCCTCTTAGCTCAGCTCTGTCATCGAAGAAGCAAAATTTGGACACCAAACATTTCCCGGCTGATGGATTAAATTGGGGATTAGATTAGATTTCTGAACCACTGCATGTATTGAATATTGACAGTTATAATTGCAGTGTTGAACTTAGTATAAAATACTTTTAGCAGCTGTGACAGGGTAATATTAAATGAAGTATTGATAATTACAATTTATAGTTACTGTGTCTAATTAACTATTATCTAACAGGGTTAAATAAAGCTGTGCTGCTTGTACTGAGCTCAAACGCCACGAGAGTTAATTCAGCCTTGGTTGATGAATTGTGTGCAGTATGCACTGCTGAATGGGAGAACCTGTGCCTGTCTCCTATAGATTCCAGCCACTTCAGAAAGTGCTGCTGATAGATTTTACACTTGAAACAGGCAAGGGTATAAGATAAGGTAATGTATCGTCAAACCATGACAAACACGAGAGCCTGTCTCATTAAATGTCCCCACGTGCCATTTCAAATCTCAGCTTTCTGTGTGTGTATGTGTGTGTGTTCGTGAGGAGACAGCGTTGGCTGGGAGGAATTGATGCCCCGTGTTTGGCTAATTAAGACAGCACTAGACGTTTCCGAGCAGCGAGATGGCGGAGAGGTGCTAATTCATAATTGACGTAATGGATGGAGTCTGTCTGTTGGCTTTTTAAACGCCGGCGATTTCGCCGTGATTAGCTGACACGTACCTTTGTGTGAATAATGAAAATATGCGCCGTGTTCTGTGCTTTAATGAATGCCGGGCCAATCTCGGGCCTGCCGTTTTTTTTCCCGACAGCCATCCTTCTCTCTCCCAGCTTCTCCTCTCTGCCTATCTGAGCTCACTGCGATGGCTGTCGCCAGAGGAATGGGCCTTGTTTGACATGGACACTTTGTTAAATAAAATCTTATTATATTCTATTGGGACAGGCCTCCACCCAGGAGCCAGCTAGAGAGAAAAGCACATTCCTGACGGCTTTAGCGACCAGTGCAGACCGGCGCAGAAATAAGAAGGCAAGCGGTGAAGGACTGCTTGTGTGGGACTGTGTTTATGCGCTCTGCGTTTGCCAGCAATCCGCCGCGTTATATCTGCACCCGCCCCAACTTCAAAGCCCAGCATGAAGCTTTCAGTTCAGTAGGGTTTACCGCCCACCGTAAACAATGATTACAATCACCAGTGTGGGATGTGAGATGTTTCCAAGTGCCTTTATTGAGGTGTACTTAGAAAGTAGAAGATGAAGCTGAAGACCGAAGACTTTGGTTTGTTAACCTGTTCAACTGCTTTGCATAGAATGGAAAATGGAAAACGAAGCTCATTTTCTATCAGTGCTCCAAACATTGCCTAAGCCTTATATGATCAGTGGGGTGACAGAAGTGGTTTAAAATTGCTGGACATTAACCTTTACCGCTTAGAACGTTTTTTCATACCTATGAAGATAAGAATTTGGAGGTGCGACCACAATGAAATGGTGGGTGGAACTCTCAGGGCCTTCAGAGCCTTCAGAGAGGGCCCAAGGATTTCTCTAAAATGAATGCAAATGTGTGTTTTATTATGGTTCATTTGTATTGAACTAAACTGTAATGATATACACATTTTATTGGTATACATTGATTGAAAACTAAAGGGTTAAATTCCCAACAGAAAGGTGTATGTATATAGCAGATGTTAAACAAGGAAATATGACTTCTTTCCAATCGGATGCTTGTTTGTAGATAGACCCACCACATGGTCAGAAGGATGCAGTCATTTCTTTGCTTTGTTAAAGAACATGTAGATCCATTAGAAGTGCATTATGTATATATTTTTCCACATCAACTGAACGTTTAGCGTTTTTCACTTGTGTAAAAGGTCAAAGGCTGTGTTACATGTCACATCTTGTAAGCTTGTGTGTCACCTAGAATCCAGAGTTTACCGTTGTGAATATGACTTCTGTTGGAACACAGCTTACAAGTGGGAAAATTAGCATTTGCCAGTTTCTGACACCACCAGCATTATTCAGTCAAGATTTCTTTCTTTATGGCATCTAGGTAGATACTGCAAAAGCTACCTCCCCCACTGGTTAGGCCTTCAGAAGCTGATCTGAAAGCCTTTCACTTTAGATTAACTACCAACAAAATTAAGAACTGACACCACAAATTCAGTCTTGTTTTGCTTGCTAATTTGTCAGACTAATTTTGTAATGACAAAAGCATCACTATAGGCCTTCTGGAAGTCTTGACAGTGAGGACAAGTGGAAGCCTGAGCAATGTACTTCTAAGGGACCTTAGAATTGGAAAATAGTAGCAGTCCTGTGGCAGCTAGCAGGGAACATTCCCAGAACCCAGGGTCAATGTTTACTCAGACATAACATTTTAACTGCAACATTCAGAGGATGTTTTGATGTTGTCAGGGCCACAGATTATGCTATATGATAAAAGAAGACTTCATTCTCAGCTCAACATTCAGAAAAATGTTTTATGGATTTTACTTGATGACCTGAGATGACAGAACGTTTTAGAGAATGTTCTCCTACCTTTAGAAAGAACACCCTGGGAACCAAAAGAAAACTTCCCACAGAACAGATTAATGGAACATTGCATTGCATATTCTCAGAATGTTTTTAGAACAAACAATTTCTAGCTGGGGTGCCAGGGTTATTTACTGATAGAGTCGTTTTAAAACTAAAGGTAAAATAAGGTCAAACATGTTAATATGTCTGTTACAAACTTCATATATAACAATAAATACAACTTCGAATGTATGTCTGCATTTAATCCATTACAAACAATAAGTCTTCATATGAGTCACTTTTAGCTTAGCACTTACATACATGCCACTGGAATCGCCTAAGGGCACTAACACAAATTAGCATTATCATAACAAGTGTTTTTTCTTCCTTGTCTTTCACACACTAGGCTTCATTTCAGCAACACTGAAAATGTTCAACATATTATGTGTATCATAAAGTCATGTTTGAAGCCCTGCTGTAACATAGAAAACCAGCTACCATCAACACTCACAGACGCTAGCTGTGTGGCCGAGACTTTCTTAAGACAATCTTCTCTTCTCCCCTGGTGTCTCTGTATCCAAGTCACTCAGAGTCAGGCCCAAACAGACAGCTAAAATAACACCCTGGCAGCATAAACAAAGAGCGATTACACCCATGGGAGTGTGGCGTCTGCCTGGGCCTTCTGCTGAGCACCCTTCACCCTCCTCTTTCTCCCTCAGCCTGCCTACTGCCTTCTGACACACAGCAGCCAACTTGTCATGTTGCACCGCTTACACTTCCTGAATAAGAGCACGTAAGAGTACGAGCGTGTGTGGGCATCGAATACAGCGCATTTGCACGTCTACTTAGTGATATAGTCATATGTTTTCCTAAAGAAAGAGGAAAAGGGATAAAAAAACAGCTCCGCCAGCGTTCTGTATTTGCAAGCAGATGGACGAAAGATGAACAAAAATGCGCAGCTGCACCAAAACACAAAGATTAATTACAGAAATAAACACAGTCATATGAGAGGCATGAATCCCCCCCTTTTTTTTACTGTCAGGATATTACGGCCATTTTGAGACAGTGGGTTATTAGCACTGCAGCACAGTAATCCGGCCAATCAGAGCGCAGCGGAGGAGCCACAGCGCCGTCTCTGATGCCCATCAGCTGTCGAAAGGGGCCAGCTGGGTGACATCATGGGGTCTGTTTCCGTGGTGATGATTGACACCGTGTCTTTCAACGTCGGAAAGCCGCATGCGTGTGACGTGTCATTAGTGGGGAAGGGGCGAGCACGCGAGAGAGAGTGAAAGAGAGAGAGAGAGAGTGAGAGAGAGACGCTGCCACTCTCCTCCATCCTCCCTAATCGCCTGCCCATTGTCACTAAGACCGCGTAAACATTAGCAATAGGGAAATAAATGAATGCATCTCATCAGTGCGGCACAGTGGAGATTATGCGGTTTTCCCCCTTCACTGTCCTTTAGATTTCTAAATCAAATGCAGACTAATGACATCTCTTCTTTCTTCCATGCATTCTGACATGCACTGGAGATGCTGTATCGTTAATGATGTGTTCATGTGTTCACCGTATGTGCTGTGCTTTTGTCATACATGGTATGAATGCCAGATGTCTTTGTTTGACCCAAAAAAAAGACAAGCAATTTTGATAGCAGACACCGTGTGTTTGACAAAAGCATACTGAAACTGTGCGTAACATCATTTACTGATAATTCATTTAAAACAAAAATCAATCATAATTTGACTTCAAGGAAGCTAAGCTGCTGATGCATTGAACAAGAAGACTTACCCAGCAAATTGCTGTTTGGTGTATCTTCCCCTGTAGGCTAACATACTATACTAGTGGGCCTTGAATATGTCCATGCGGGCATTTCCTTATTTGTGCTTATCATGTCCGTCAAATCTGGTCAAAATTAAATTTTTCTTTGACTAGATCCAGAAATTATGGAGTGTAGCCAATATAAAGCAACAAGTTCATTTACATATGGTCAGTGATGTTGTTGAGAGCACCTCTCAAACAGACGGGGAAAAGTAAAATCACTACACTACTGGAAAGTACAATGGATATCAACCAACAAGCAGTAGCCTGTAGCTAACATCCTGTAAAGATATATGATTAACCCTGCTTATTCTGAACAAAACAGCCATGCTATGTTATAAATATAAATTTGAACTTGGCTAATGCTATTTAAAAACCTAATCAGGCCAAGCCTAAAATGAAGTGGTTTTAACTGATTGTTTTGGCCTGGTCAAGGTCCAGTAACTGAACAAACAAAGTCAGGTATGTACAGGTGGACGGTCAGATGAATGTAAAATGGACAGGCAAACCAACATGCAAAGGACCGGACAAAGAGACAGACAGCTAGACAATGCAATGCCTCGAGGAATCACCAAACAGACATGCAAACAGATGAACAAATGGATGGACGAAGGAACACATGAATGATAGAATGGATGAATAAACAATGGTAGTGTATGGACAAAGGAATAAACGTTTCAAATCATTTCAAATATATCAGACAATATATCAGTCAAGGACATACTTGGTACTGTTTAACTGAAAGAACGAGATAAACCTCATTAGAAAAAAAACCTCGAAAGATTTAGGTTCCCTGGGGCAGGTCATAGACAGTAGTTGTCCATTAAAATGTGAATAGCTGAGTTCTAAAGGAAGTGTAGCCCATATCCACTTAGAAAACCAACAAAATATGTAATTTGACCAGGGACGTCCAAACTTTAGCATGCAAGTGTATGTTTAGAATGAAAAAGTGAAACCGTAATCATATTACCGTAACATTACTTTGTACTGCATTATGCCCAGTGCTGCATATGGCAGAGTTCTAGCTAGAGGATAGATAGTCATTTAGCATAGTTAACCGTTAGCTATAGTTAGTGCTTATTATAACAAGTTTGTAATGGCTTCTGCTCTATAACAGGGTCTTCCCAAAGTGTGATCTACAGGCTAACGCAACATGTCAGACATCTCGGCATGCAGTTGCAGAGGTTCCTTATGATGTCCTGAGATAATCCATCCCATGCAGCTTCAATATTCTCATGCAATTCCTGCAGATTTTGAGGTACGGGTGGAGTCTGAGTGACACCAGGCCCTCTGGATATGTGACGCATGACAACTAACTGTTTATCTTGGCGCTGACCACAGTGCCTCCGCATCGTTGGTCGTCTTCACCAAGACAAAAGTGGAACTTGTCACTGAAGATGACACGCTGCCATGGAGTCACTCCATGACAGTCTGGCACGACAACATTGCAGGCTTTGGTGATGCTGACGTGGTGTTAAGACCAGCCATTGTAATGGTCATGCAGATGTAGTCCTGTGTAGCCCTGTGTCGTGCCGATGTATCCGTCTGCCAATGGTGGTGGCACTAACAAGATGACTTATGGAGGGCGTCCCTGCTCACTGCATGTCCACAGTCATGGCTGTTGGGTCTGTCAGGTACAGTCATGAGGCCTGTCCTTGCTTACATCACATGAATCATTCGTATGTCTCACAATGTCAAACCTAACCACCAAGTTTCATTCCTTTTGGTTGATTACTTCTGGGTACAACTATTTGTGCACCTATTCTTTTGATGATGCCTGTATAATACATTTTGTGTCAATGTATATTGTTTTGTCTTTTTGACCTGCAGTGTACTGCAGCCTTCACACTTTAGCCCCATGACAAGTTTTGCTATGCCTACTCAATACAATGCAATACAATAAAGAAAATATCCTCTAGCACATGAGGACATGTAATTAAGCACACCTTGTTTTCCATGTCCAGAGCCATGCCCCACTGTAGGCCACATTTTCCTGTGGTCCTGTACAGTCGCTAAAGATGTTTACGAGCCTCTGACAATTCAGATCAAAACGACATGCTTGCTTCTCAATGGCTATTAGAGTGGAGAGCTCTTCTGTGACTAATTGTAGCGGAGACCTTGTGTCTCCGCAGGGTCAGCAGCAGCCCGCAGACCCCTCAGCCAGCATCTCTGGCCTTCAATGTCACTCCTGTCAGTGGCCTGACATCTCTGATTCACCCGTTTAACAGCGGTGTCACAATCCTTCCATTCACGAACACACACTGGGCCATTTGGCCAGCGGAAGCATCATCTCACGTTAAGGCGTCGGACCACACTTTTGGCTTGTCAGCTGCGTCCACAAAAGGAGTGCAGGTCCAGATGTTTACGCTGCAGCCGTCCACACCCCAGGCAATCTGTTTAAGGCAAAGCGAATATCCAGGTGCATATCAAGATGAGTGCGAGCTACAAAGAAAAAGATTAATTAGGTAACACTTTAAATTAATGTCCATTGATAGACCTTTAATTAAGGCATAATTAATTATCATTACAACGCCAGCTAATTATGTGTCATTAAGTAAAACCAACCAAAATAATTGAATTACGCTAAGGTGATTCCAAGACGCCGCACTTATTTTCTAAGCCAGTGTGTTGGCGTGCAAACAGTGGCATCGCCGTTATTATTCACACGTATGCGTCCTCGCAAACAAACGAGATGGCAGCTAACTGCACATCCACATAGCCGTGTCAGGTCTAGTTAATTTCACCACAGTATGGATCGCTGTGTCAGAAACCACCTTAATTGTAATTTCCAGTCAAAACGGCTTATAAGTCCATTCCAGCTGGAAATAAAAATTGGACTACTAACAACAGTACAAGAGCTGATAGACCACCAAAGCAGTCACTACCAGATAAACATGAGCGGCATAGAATTACATATATTCATACTTTGATTGGGGTGAAAAATGCCCAGATCCAGTTTTACATGTCCATTTACACCCTCTGATTTGGCCCGAGAATGAAACTAGCAGTTTTGCCTTTTTGCTGAGCTCATGAATAATTTGATGAGCTCTGTGCTGATTGGTTGGTTTAAAGGGAGACACTGCGAAGATCGCACAGTAGCAACATGATGATATAGGAAAATAAAATTAACCTCCATGAAAATAAGCCAAGATGTCATAGTATTAGGTTAGGTATTCTGGTTACTTGGCGCTTGCTAGGAGCTAACATTACTTGTACTTGCTACTTGCTTTCAATCTCGACATCAACACAAAGTAAATTAAAGTTGTTCCTCACTATGAACATTTCAGTTTAATGATCTGCTTCACCTAACACACACTGATACAATCACACAGCATGGCTGCTAATTACAGGTTGCGGTTGAGGTTGTAATGCTAATAAAGCTGGAACGGCCCCTCTCTTCTGTGCAAAGCTGCTCCATATTGTCCAAGGATTGAGAAACTGCCTGGAGTGAAATGTGCAGACCAAGCAACTTTAAATTAAAGTGGTTCAGGATCTTGTTAAAGATGTGGGAGCTGAATTTGCCAGCTTGATGTGCAAATGTGACCATTCCACCTTAAATCACGCTACAGTTACACTTAGGTCCCTGTACAAGCTATAGCATAAGGTGGAATGGAACTTTCAATTAAGAAGCTGAAGGCCTTTTCAGCCTTGCTTAAAAATGAACATCAACCATGCCCTTTGGCAGTACCTTGGAAAACAGGGTATGAAAAGTGCCAGCGTCACCTTCATAGTCTGGAATTGTATATTTCTGCACATAGTCATTTTCACTGCTATTGCTCCTTTGTTGCAATTTCAGGGATGTAAATAATGAGGTAGAGATTTTGGGTTTGGCCTAATTCTAAGTACTGAACTCTTCTTATTCAACTGTTGCAATGTAAATATACACACATGGTCAGAAATAGTTGCACCCAGAAGGATTAAAAATGACAGGAATGAATATGGGGTTTAGGTTTGACATTATGAGACATGCTAATGATTTAAGTTTCACGCTCGGTCACGCATGTGATGTAAGCAAGGACGGGCCTTATACGTGTACGATTGCAGACATTCACTCCACGCATCATTGAATGGCAGCAGGTTATCTTCAGTGACGAGTTCTGATTTTTTCTTGGTGGAGATGACCAAGGAATCTGTGTGTGGAGGCACTGTGGTCAGCACCGAGATGAGTGGTTTGTTGCCACACGTCACACGTCCAGAAGGCCTGTTGTTACTCCAACTCCACCACTACTGCAACATCTGCAGGAACTGTGTGAGAATATGCAAGCTACATGGGATGGATTATTGCAGGACACCATTAAGAACTTCTACAACTCCATGCCGAGATGACTGGCATGTTGCGTTAGCACATATGGCGGCTCAAAGCCGTACTGAAAGACACTACTGTGCTTCTGTATGTGTAGCTCAATCAATATTGCCCATATCAGTCTAAATGTATCATCATTTATTGTTCCTGGTAACCTTTATCTTCCTTCCCAATAGCATTGCAATCCGACACTTCCTTCTGGGTGCAACTATTCTCTTGATAATGAATGAACTATTTTTTTTTCTGTTATTTTCCTCAGGCTGTATTTTAATGATTCTGGAGTCTTGTATCTGAGTGGAGGCAAATCATTTTGAATGGTGAGAAGCAGAATGTGCAAACAACTGAACTTCTGAAGGTGTGGAAAAGTATCCCTGGATTTCTTTGCAAACCTGTCTCCCAAAATAATGGAAGCTGTACTAAAAGCAAAGGATGGACACACTAAATACTGTAAACATTGATTCATTTACTTGAGGCTTATGTGCTCGGTGACTTTTGAACAGTATTTGATGTGGTTATTCTGCATGTAAGCATAGCGGAAACAAACACGGCCAACAAGAAGATGCGGCCCATGCTCCCGCCTTGAGTTTTTCCAGTTGGGTAGTGGTGAGACTGATTAGAGCACTGTCTGTTGTATCCTTGGGTCTGTGTCTTTTTACGCTCTCTCTGTTTTGTTTAAGATGGAAATCCCCATAAGGCCCTCAAAGACTGACGGTTCTTCAGTGAAAGTTCACACTGTCTGCGCCGCACAATGCACTGCACCCACCCAAAACTGTCAAAAACGACAAACAGTACATCTCCCCTGCAAGCGGAGCCTAGATACCACAGTCCGTGTCATAGCAAATGGACGACATCTTCTGCGCGTGCCTGATAAGGCCACTCACCTCGCTGTGACCCGACTCAAATGTACACACACCCGCATACGCACATACCCACATCTCTCTCCATCTCTCTGCCTCGCGTAGACATCTGCATGTCTCAAACAGACATCATATAGCGCGGAAAAGAGAGGAGAGAGAGGGACCGCTTCTGTCTCAGCTCACCTGTCAGTCATTTTTCACCTTGTCCAACCCTATGACATCCGCTGTCAATCAAATTTCACATCACAGACACGCACCTCCATACGGCTAGCATCCTCCATCTGTCTCCGTCTCTCGATCGGCATGAGCGCGGCTAAGGCACGTATTAGCTGCAGCCATGCAAGAAAGGAAAAAAAAAAAACAGAGGGGGGGTGCAGCAGATAGAAAAGCGGCCCTGTGAGTACAGAGGAACCCTACTAGCAAACCTAGCGGCTCTAAGCTCTGCAAATGAATTGATTGACGGCTCATGATTGTCCCTCCTCAGCTGTGACATGCTGAGACGGTAGCAAACTACCTCCCCTCCTCTTCATCCGGCTTTGCCTTTTTTTTCATCTTCACTCGTTTCTCTCTCTCCCTCACTCACACGCTCACTCTTTTTTTCCTGCATGCGTGTGTCAAAACGTCAATTTTCCTGCGACAGGATGTGACAAGGCCCGTTGCCCAGGGGGACGGCAGCGAATAGAGGGCTGCACAAATTGATTTTGATTTTATTCCAAATCATTCAAAGTGTTTAGCTCTAATGGGAGCTGATCAGAGAGCAGTCCGGAGCACGGCACCGGGGCTGGAGATTAGTTCTGTCACTCGGGCGATCAGAGCCCGTCGAGCCATGGGCCCATCAGAGCCTCTCCATCTCAAAGCTCCAGCTCCGCCTTTTACGTAACCGCCACAGTACAGCCTGGGCCCAACATGAGAGGTGCAAAGATCCACCCACCGAAGTCCAAAGCTGTCACAAGCATATGCTAATGCTGGGAGACTGGGGAAATGGAGCCATGGCTGCGAGCGCTACACGCTAACCAGTCACATGGATGGTGAACATTGAGGATGGATGATTCAACCTTTCTGGAAAAGAGAACTCTGCCAGAGTAGATAGCAAAGATCGTGATAACTGATGGAGCAGCCTGTTTCACTGGATAAACACTCATGTCTTGGCAACATGCACTCTTCAAATAAAAGTTCTAAATGGTTCTTGGCTTGAAGGTATAGTTCCACACGCTTAAAAATAATGGTTCCTAAGAGGTTCTTGGCTCGAAGGTACAGTGCCACGCCTCTAAAAATAAAGGTTCCTAAATGGTTCTTGGCTTGACCATTGTCAAAATAATACTTGCACAAATAGTTGCACCCAGAAGGAATCAACCAACAGGAATGAAACTTGGGGTAGGTTATATATCGTGAGACATGTGAATGATTCAAGTTTCACGCTCAGGTGTAATGCCAGCACCATTGGCAGATGGCTACATGGCGCAGGATTACATGCACACAGGCCGTTATGACGACTGCTCTTAACGCCACGTCAATGTGGTCAATCACAATAGCAGCGGGTCATCTTCAGTGACGAGTCCCACTTTTGTCTTGGTGGAGACGACCAACAAATCCATATGTGGAGGCAGCATGAAAAGATGAATGGTTTGTTTTCACGTGTCACATGTCTAGAAGGCCTGGTGTCACTCCACCTCCACCCCTACTGCGACATCTGCAGGAACTGTGTGAGAATATTCAAGCTTGTTGCATTTGCAAATGTGGTGGTCCAGTGCCATACTGAGAGACACGTCTGAATTTTTCATAATTTAATAATTGGATTGGTAACAACTGTTGTTCTGATGATGTATATATATGTTCAGTGTCACTCATATGTTCACTGTCACTCATCTTATTTACAATAACAATTCCTGTTAAACTGTCACAACATCTCATTGACTATAACATGATAAAATTGGTTGTTGTAATGCGATATTTTATCATAGACATAGTATGTGGAACAGAAGACATGTTAGCAAGGGGGGAAATGAGGTCACGGGCTGCTAGCAAGCCCAGATATGCATTTAAGGGTTAAGATGACAATCTACTTAATGTTTTATGACTTAAATGGTGTAATCCAGCAGACATCACAGCACTTACAGTCGTAAGTGATGACTGGGTTGAATAAGTTGTACGTGCTGCCTTCACAACCCCCATAAACAGGAACATATGTCGCCAAAAGCCACGTTTCCAGAGGCTCCCTAAAATGACACTAGCCGCAATGCACTACTTATATGCACATTGATATTCGTTCCATGTTAAGTGCCTCTGCAAACCATCTTTGTCTCCATATGCGAGCATGACTTCAAACCAGGAGCTGATTGCAGTTTAGGAAGCTGGAGCAGGATGGGGCTGGCTGCTTTGTGGTGGGTAGGGAACAAGATGCCGCTGGCAGCACAAATGTAGCACCATGTACAAGGGTTTCTAATTTGCAAGTGGTTGATGGGCCTGAACTTTTTGAGCCGATCGAATGTGACAGCATCAAAGAGTGAGCTAAGGCAGACAAACTTTACAGCCGCTCTGTCAGACAAGAAGTCCCATGAGAGGGAGAGCAAGAGTGAGAGAGAGAGAGAGCAGCAAGAAGAGGAAGTGTGTGTGTGTGTGTGTGTGTGTGTGTGTGTGTGTTTGGGGGGGGTGGGGTTACTGCGTGTTAGCATGCACATGCAAGCGAGCATGTACTTAACCCTTCATGAATTCATTTGCATACACAAAAATACACACACCCTGTTTACACCAGTAAGTGCACAGTTCTACATGAAAATTACAGAGCAAGATGCTTATAACACGTGTTCAGACTTGGCACTCTTTCAGAAGGCTGCCATGTACAGACACTGTGCGGAATGAATCAGAACATCTCGCAGTGATTGAACGTGTCACAGTGATTCGCGTACACACAAGCATGCCGATACACACGTTCTCGCTGCTCTAATTGGCATGAGGCAAATATGCATATTTACAGTATACACTCAGTGCACCCACCCACACAGTCATATGAGCATGCATCCAAACAGCCACAGAAACATAAACATATGAAAAACAAGCAGCAGCCTAGTCAGGCACATACCAGTGGATTCCTAGTGTTCTGATAACGTCACGCAATTGCGCGTCCACAATTTTGGTAGGCAAAGCTCATTTCTTATGACACCATACCCACCATAACCAACCCAGCAAAAAGACAATATTTTATAGAGCTATATTCCAAGCCTATTAAATACTGTATTTGAGAGTAATGTCTTGATCTTATTAGTGTGATAGGTAAAGTGTGTAATTTTGGACACAGCATTAGATCAGACAGAGATGCGCGCTCACCAGTCTAGAAACTCCAGTAGCTGAGTGTAAGTTTGCTGTGGAGCTTGTTAGCTGGTCAAATTTCCAAGCCAAAGATTTGTGACACATTCAGTGGAGTTATGGAATAAACGTGGCTCTCCTTCCAATGTTACACCCTTATACATTTGCTTCTTTACCTTGTTTCCCATGATGAAGTTCTCATAATCCCTACCACCTCCTATTCCTCAGTCCTATGACAGTCCTGACATAGCTACAAAAGGGGTCGGTTTCCATAGTTGTAACCAGAAGCTGCCCAGAACTTCAACCATAGTTCTCAGAGATCTACCCCATTTCCTCAATCAGTCTTCCCTTATACTACAAGGCATGCTCCAAACTCACTGGGTTGGGGGGTAGCGGGGTGGGTGTTGGAGCTTATCCCAGTGTTCAGGGGGTAGAAGGCAGGAAACACCCCGGACAGGTTCATTGCAGGGCAGACATCCAGGCATACATGTTCACACACACACACACACACTCACACCTAGGGGCAATTTGGTATCTCCAGTTCACCTGACTGCATGTCTTCGACTAGTAGTAGGAAACTGTAGCACCCAGAGGAAACCAGACAGACACGGGGGGGGGGGGGGGAGGGGGACATGCAAACGCTACACAGACTAACCAAAAGGGTCCATAATAACTTGACTTCCAATGTAAGGTTTTTTTAGATATAGGAGATTTTGTTCCAACACTGATGTATATATATATAAAGCATAAAGCAATTGAACAGCAATGGTTGAAATGGCCATCGCCTAATTTAGAAGAGTGCCGTCCACGCTGATAGTTAGATGAGCTGCCCTGGCGGTGGAGACTCCTGTCTATGGCTGTGCCTGTGGGATCAGTCTCAGTCAACAGCATCTCATCAGGCCAGTCTGGACTTATTAAAAACTTTCGTCAAAGTGACACAGGGGCATTGCTCTCAGAGTGAGGGTGTGTCAGTGCTCTCAGAGTGAGGTTGTGTGAGTGTCTGTGTGAGGCATGATGGCAGGCGAGATGCCAGGCGCCCCGGGGGGGCACGATGGTGCCAGTGCCCCTAAGCCCTTGCCCTTACGCCAAGGACAGGTGCAGCATTATGATACAGTGAAACAGTGGACATCAAAAAAAAGGGACAGAGGAAAGTTGTTATGTAACACTTTACTTATCAGAGACAGGGGAGACTGACTTTCAAGTAGTTTATAACACACATGTTTTCTTTGCAATGTCTTGACGTTTTTATTGAGAATAACTCTCATACTATTTATGGCACGATTACCGTGACAAGAATGGCACTCATCATCAAAAGAATAGTTGCACAAATAGTTGCAACCAGAAGGAATCAACCAACAGGAACTTGGTGGGTAAGTCTGACATTGTGAGACATGCAAATGATTCAAGTTTCATGCTCAGCTGTGCATGTGACATAAGCAACAGCCATGATTGCAGACATTCATCGATGACTCTATGAGTCATCCTGTGTCGGCGCTATTGGCAGATGGCTGCACAACACAGGACTACATGCACGCAGACTAACATCTCCAAGGATTGCAATGGTGTCGTGCCAGACTGTCACGGAGTGACTAAGAATGGAAGCAGGTCATCTTCAGTGATGAGTCCCGCTTTTGACTTGCTGGAGATGACCAGCGAATCCATGTGTGGAGGCACCGTGGTCAGCACCAAGATGAAAGACATTACTTCTGTATGTGTAGCTCAATAAATATTGTCTATATCAGTCTATCAGTCTAAACGTTTCGTCATTTATTGTTCCTGGTAACCTTTATCTTCCCTCCGAATAGCATTGCAAACCAACACTGGGTGCAACAAACTTCTGGGTTCTTCTGGGTTTGTGTTTCTTTGTGTTTCATGTCTAAGCGACTCACAACATTGACACTACCGCATTCCAGGATGAGCATTATAGGATGACTTGGTGACAGTTTTTCTGTAACTGGATTAACAGGCATGATAGAACACTGGGGCACTTTGACTGACCAGCAAAACCACCTCAGTCTAAATTCTCAACAATTTACAACAACAGGTGTAATTCTGAAAATGGCACACAATCTCTAGCGGAATTACTCACCCAGTTCATGGAAAACTGGGCTAAAATGGGCTGGTGTAATACTTTCCGAAGAGGCTACTATTAAGGCAAATCGATATGTTCAATGTATTAAGGGGGAAATTATACATGCGACTCATTTTTTTTGTCCAGGGAGCTTACCATGCACCATGCATTTTATCCTCATGCTGTTATGTCAGCACCTCTCTTTAAATCACCTTACTAATACTAATACAAACAACAATTTTTTGTATTAGTATTTATGGAAAATCAAAAGTCTACTCTTTATACAAATGTAGACACTATGAATATGAAGCTAAGTGTTATGAACTTATGTGATATGACTTTAATGTTCGCAGGTATTGCTATTCTTTTAGGTTGACACTTGAGTTACAGAGAGAAACCTAAAATTCTAAAAGAAACAAAGGTTGCTTTGATAACCAAACTTTTGATGGTGACCGGGTGCCTTATTCTGCCTCCTTGTCCGACTCTGAGTGATGAAGTCTGTGCCCTTAGCTCAGGTGTGGCCAGCAGACAAAACAAGGGCATTACAAATATAGCAGACAAATCAGTTTCCTATGGAGTGCAGTGCACTTTCGGTCACATTTCAGCTTTGAACCAAAAAGGTATAACGCAAATGAGATATCAAAGCAAAATATGAAGGAACTTAAGATGCCATGAAAATCAATCACTTGTATATTACACAGTGTACAATCACCACTGGCCACTTTATTTATGTTACCTGACTGGTACACTTATAGGCTATAGTTAATCTCTTTGCTCACTGCTGGCATGAGCTGTGGTCACACCAAACTGTTGCACTGCACGGTTGGAGGGAAGAGCAAATACCTATACACTCACCATCAAAATAATAGTTGCACCCAGAAAGAAGTGTCAGATTGCAGTGCTATTCGGAGTGGAGTGACACCAGGACTTCTGGACATGTTACGCATGACAACAAACCGTTCATCTTGGCGCTGACCACAGTGCGTACACAAAAAGAATTGTTGACTGCTACCTCCAAGACAAAATCACTGAAGATGACCCGCTGCCATTCTGAGTCACTCTATGACAGTCTGGCATGACACCATTACAGTCTGTGGTGTCACTGGCGTGGTGTTAAGGGGAGTCTTCGTAACAGTCTGCGTGCATGTAGTCCTGTGTTGCTTGCTGAAAGTCTGCAATCATGGCAGTGGAGTCAGTCAGATAAAGAGGTAAGACCCATCCTTGCTCACACTTCTGAGGTTTGCAAATTTCCAGGTGAACTTGGCATGATGAACAAATTGCTTTTTCATATTCTCACGAATGAATTAGTCCTTTTTCTGCAAGGCAAATTTTACTGTCATTCATTGCAACCGGCAGCCGTAGTCTTTGTGCAGTCCTCATCAGTGATCACTTTCTGAGCACTGTTAGCTGAATACTCTAGTCTAAAAGAACTCGACCATTCTCAACCCAGCAGTGACAGTGACAGTGCACTGCTGCACCTGACACTCATGAAACTTTGGTTTCATTGCGGTGTGCATCATTGAGAACACCACTGAAATAATATCTGGTCATTGGTGGTCCCATGATAGTGCCTTTCCAGTGGGGTAGGCTGTAGGGGTTGAACGACTTCAGTTTTTTCGGAAGTCAATGGTTATGTGATGAAAGTCAAATCAACACTCAACAGCGCAACACTCCTGTTTTAAGACACCTTAAAACAGTCCTACTCCACAGGTCAATACAGCAGAATGTACCCTTTTCCAGCAAGCCTTGGATGCATTGCTGTCCCCCTGGGAAGCAAAGGTTTGGACCTGTGAAATCTTGCAAATTTGTATCCAACCTAGGTGCACCCTATGCTGCCTTGCTGAGATGCTCTCCCATGGGAGGAGGTTCTGAGAACCAGAAAAATTCAGTGACCATAACTAGGGAAAAATAAGAGTAACTGACAAGATTACAGGGTATTATATCCTATCTCCAATGACACTTGACTTTATATTGCAGTCTTTGGCAAACCAAAGATAATGATGTTCAGTATCTGATCTTTGAAGCACTGTACACTGTACGTCGGTGAAGAACACAACCCTGCATCACATTGGTAGGCTTCAGGAAACCAGAGATATGGATCCCAAAATTACCAGGCTCCTAACCTGAAGCATCCATGTTGTAAGCGTTGTAATCACTTGATCAGTGACTAGGTAACATCAAGCTTCCATCGCTATTGCCAAACAGTAAAGTCAACAAACAGACTAATTGACTAATCTGTGTATCCCTTAGTAGGACCAAATGGACCAAAGTGAGTAACTGAACATGTACAAAATGCACCTACGTGGTAGGTGTTTCTGACAAAAAGGCTCAATGAGTGTAGTTGCAGAGTAGACATATGTAATATACTAGCAACTCTGTGTGCATTAGAGTCTGGCAACAGCTTCCCATTCTTTGCTTTTACTTCATTATCCTCATGCAGAAGTGCATGGGCTCTATGGAAATGGCTCACCTGCACACAAGTCTTGTTAAGGGCTGTTTTTTTCCCTTTTTTCCATTCTCTAAAAGGCCTGTGCGAGATCTGAGGGCTGATCCCCATGAGCTCAGCACTTTCTCTCCCTGGTGAGCGCTGGCGCTGCCTTTAAGGTGCCTGCTAATGCCACGAGGAGACAGGATTTAATAGATTGATACACAGGTTTTGACATGCTATTTGAGCGTGCAGCCGCGCCGTAATTGGCCACGTCATCATGCATTAAATTAACGATATATAGAGGAGTGCCCAGAGACGAGTGTCTTCGGCCGATCCGTCAGCCGTCAGGACAAACTGCATCTGACGGTTCTCGCTCTCTCTGAGGGGATAAGAGAGCAGGGAGAGAGGGAGGGAATGAGAAAGAGAGAGAGATGGAGTAGAAAGGGGAAGAGGAGTGGGGGGGAGCTTGGAGTAGAAGGCCTTTTTGAAGTATTCCTCCAGCTGATGAGGATGTAGGCTACACTTTAAAAGGGTCCATATCCTACAGTACTTTTATGGTGTTCTATTATTTTTTCCCCCTGCTGTCCACTTATGACGTTTATGTGGTTTTAACTGCCAAGAGCAAGTGTGTTTCACATTTGAAGATATTGTTGCTGTATGAACAGAACCTCACATCTCCAAAATGGTAACTTTACAGGAGAAGGAAAATACCTGCTTTGATTTCAAGGTAAATCAATGAAACCATTGACTTTTTTCCAGTTAAATCTGGGCCATTTCTTTTGGTTGGGCATAATGAAATACACATAATATAAAGTGGCAACAAGCTTATTAAAATTGTGTTAAAACTGGAAAACGGCAAATATGGAGATACAAGCTTTTGTTCTGATAGGAGCAACATACAGCAGAATTGCGCATACTTTGAACTGAAATTCAGACCTCAAGACCTCAAGAAACGACAAACAGCATGGTTCCCACTATATAAAAATGGACACAAGCTCAAATATGGAATGAATTAATATACCTATGTTTAATGGTTTATTTGAATAGATTGGGTATAAATTTGATAGCGATATATTGCTGCTTTCAGAACCAAACCTTTTAACTCCATGGGTTTTGACATACACTCATCATCAAAAGAATTTTTGCGCTCAGAAGGAAGTGTTGGGATGGAAATGCTATTCGGAGGGAAGATAAAGGTTACCAGGAACAATAAATTATCAATAATAATAAATATTATTAATGAAGTGAATAAATTAAACTGATATGGACAATACTTATTGGGCAACACATACAGAAGTACTGTCTCTCGGTATGGCTTGGGCCGCCATGTTTGCCAACACAACATGCCAGACGTCTCGGCATGGAGTTGTAGAGGTTCCTAATGGTGTCCTGTGATAATCCATCCCATGCAGCTTGAATATTCTCACACTTCCTGCAGAAGTAGAGATGGATGTGAAGTGACACCAGCCCTTCTGGTCACATGACACATGACAACAAACTGTTCATCTTGGTGCTGACCATGGTCCCTCCAAGTACGGATTTGTTGGTCGTCTCCACCAAGACAAAAGCGGGGCTCCTCACTGACCCGCTACCATTCTGAGTCACTCCATGACAGTCGGGCAGTCGCCGTAACGGTCTGTGTGCATGTAGTCCTGCGTCGAGCAGCCGATGTGTGTATGTAGTCCTGCGTCGAGCAACAGGATGACTGGAGGGATCACTGCTCGCCGAATGTCTGCAGTCGTGGCTGTTGAGTCAGTCAGGTACAGCAATAAAGCTCGTCCTTGTTTACATCACATGTGTGGCCGAGCCTGAAACTTGAGTCATTTGCATGTCTCACAATGTCAAACCTATGCAACAAGTTTCATTCCTGTTGGGTTGATTCCTTCTGGGTTCAACTATTTGTGTAACTATACTTTTGATGATGAGTGTACTTTAAAAGTATTTGTTGCCCTTTACAATGTGGGTAAATTCCATCATGACTGGACCGACATGAAAAGAACCAAAATGACTAGATAGAAGTTCTGGTTCCATTGACTTACATTAAAAGTAAAGTATGTTTTTCCTTCTCCTGAGAAGTTATCATTTTGGAGCGTTTGCTCGGACAGCAGCGATATGCTTTTAGACATGGATGACATATTGTAAAACCCAATAGCCCTCGATTTCCTTATCTAGCTTCACCAACTGAACTCCTTTCTCCTTTCCTTTATCTGTGTCGTTATTAGTGGTCCGTTTTTGACTACAGGACCGCTGTTGGTTGAAAGTTTAATATACACAATGATTCTTTAACCAAATTGTTCAGCACTGAAACTTATAAACCTCAAATAGTTAAAAATCAGATTTTCAGGCATTTCAGAACCTATTATAAGACCGTATAAGTCTCCTCAAAGAGCACTAATACATGCAAAATGAGCTCTTTTTGGAGCTTAACCATACTTTCGAGCAATTTTTACTCATTCCATCAAACTCTTTTTTTTCTATAAAGTGAAGATATTTAAGTGGGCCCTTTAGATGAGTGGGGCTGTTGCTCTTTGTGGCTTATTTCAGTCTTTCATTAAACCCTCGTCGCGTCAGTGTGTCTATGATTTGCGCATCCAGCAACATTCGCTTTTAATCTCACTTTCACGTATCCTTCTATTTATCCATCTCTGCATTACACTGAAGTCCAGATATCAATAACCTTTTGTGGTTTTCCTGGTTTGCTGCTCAGGTTAAAAAAAAGCACGTCTGGGAAAGTTACAGTCCTCCATTGGTGATTGCTATGGATACAGGCCAATGTTGCCTGGAACATACGCCTCATTTCAGCCTGCTGTATTGTTTGCTTTGATGACATCACTGGCTTAAGTGTCACTCAGCATGGACGTGTCTGCCCGGAGTGGCTTTTTACAGGCGTCTAACCCTTTACTGGGCCCAGAACGAGCCAATATACATTAACTACTGTTCCGCCTCTTTAATTGCCCAGAAATCTAGCGCTTCCACCTCCATGTGTTGTACTTAATAAGGCTATCATTATAATGATTAGCTAATCTTTGAGACCTGTCGTTAACACAAAGAACAAAGCGAGGGATGGGGAAAAAAAATGAAGCCACAGTTCCTTCGTTCCTTCCAAAGATGTGAATATTGCCCAGAAACCATAGAATGATTACCCAGTAGGATACGTGTGCACGGCACACAAATTATTAAAATATATCACCTCATGCTGTGTTCGAGCGCGAGGGGCGGCGTGTGTAATATGGAAACACTGACACTCCCCAATTTGATCTTTAAATTACCTCGAAAAAAGAGAAGTGACCTTTACCTAGAAGTTATATAAAGGTGCAATTTAAGCAGGGTCTCCAGCCTTCTGATTTATTAGCATGAAACCTGAAGTGGAGCGTACTTTATTGCCCCCTGGTTCTGCTGCAGGACTTCAGAGGGCCTTTGGCATTTGAGGCTCTCAATATTAGTGTATTATTATTTTATTATTTTCCTTGAACAGACTCCCTGAACTCAGACTTTGCTGTAAGTGCTAAGTACGCCGGTCGTGAAGAAAAAGTACACGGGTTATATTGAAACGCAATCATCGCGGTGACTCATATCTCAAGGTTCTCACCCGTGGAGCCAAAAGGTTTTCTTTGGCCGAGGAGATCATTCACTTGCAGACAGACCAACCGACACATGCGCGACACTCCTGGCCATCCTCTCCCTTTCTCCCTTCTCAGTACGCCCACACTCCACCTTGTATATTCACACAACACTGTCATGGAGCCAGTCAAAGGGTCCAGGTTTATTTTCCTTTTGCGCGAGGGAAGTATCCATTGAACACACAAGCTGTGTTTGAGGGAGGAAGCTGGCGAGACAACAGAGGCCGCTTTATAACGCCACCACAATGAGGAGAGGATCACAATGGCGTCCTGCCGAGACAGTGGCACACAACGCAGGATTACGCCAAAATGGGACTTAAAGAGACACAGATGAAAGCGGAGAGTGTTGGGGAGGGGGGGTGATCGACACATATTCAGAATGACTCCAGTAACGGGGCTAGGGGATGATTGCTCCACACCTCAACAAAGGACCAAACCGCCATTTGAAACTGAATAGAGTTGTAAAGCATTGAGAGGGAAGCATGCTGCATTGTGTAAATCCTGCACTCATTTCTTGCTCTTCCTCACTATTTCTCCATTCATCTGCTGCAGGCAAATTGAGGTGGACTAATAACCGGTGAGTCATGTCTGCGATCGGCACAGTCAGCAGCTTTTGGTAAGAAATTCTACTTTCAGCGTTTACATTGACGGATTGGCCAAAAATCAAATTTGCACAATTTTCCCCGTGCCTTAAATGTCTCTTAGCCATGACAGCTTTGGTGCAGGAGTTTGTTACTCTAGTTTGGCAATGGATTGGAAAGGCAAACATCATTAACATACCGTTATCTGCAGTGGCGAACCATGACTAGGCCTTCAGCGTGGACCACGAATATCAAAAATGAGGACCTCTTGGATAATGCTAACTAGCACCCCTATGGGATCTTAGTAGCATGTTAGGCAATTGTGCCCATTGTTTGATCGTTCTAAGTTAAACATGGCTGGAACCTGGTTTGGCTACTACTCCTATTCCAAGTCAGTGACATGTCTAGGACCTCCATTAGGCCTAGAGAGATTCTTTTCCCCTTAGAAAGTGGGACCACCCATTGGAAACTTGACTGACTGAATGATTCTTATCTCAGTTCCTAATTATGTTGGTGGTTAATCTGATGGGCTAGGCCTTCTGTCTAAGCCTTGAGGTCCTAACCAATTTCTATTGGGCACTTCATTCATTTTAAAATGCCAGTATATCATAGATTCAAAACCCTGTAAGCAACTCTATTGGTTATTACTAATCCATTTATGTGGCTTGATGCAAGTGTGATGATTTAGGCATGCAGTTTGCACATTGCTAATTAATTGCTCAAAGCTTCCATGATTGTTTAGTAACATTAGCTTCATGGTTCTTGTGCATAGCTAAAGAAGCAAACCTTGGACATCAAGTTAATTTGAGATTAGGTATCAATCATTAGTAATTTAAGACACCATGTTTGAGCCATGCAGTTAGAATAATGCTCATCAATTACTGGATTATGCTCATGGTTCTCATGCAAAACTAAATAAGCTACCTTTGGGCAACATGTCTTGGCTGTTTGATCAGAATGTGGGTAAAGTAAAAACAGCACTAATTACAGAAGCAGACACTAGCACTGCCAATAGAACAGCCTTTCAGTATTGCATGCTAGTTCAGCTGTCCACTCGTCCATGTCTTTGTGGTTCAAATACCTGCTGCGTCTGGACACTCTTGAAGCCTCGTCTCACTCCAGCAGCACGTGGCTTATCTCCATCCCCTCGTTGACTTTCACGTCCACATCTCAACCCTCAGCCCGCGTCAGTGTCCTACATTATGTACCTCCAGGTGTCCTTACAGGGGGCTATCAGCGGCCATCACAGTGGGGGCGCTGGGCGCCTCAGCAGCAGGCCCTGCTGTCAGGCCCGGGCCCCTGTGTGACAGGGAGCAGCGTAGCCGCTAATAAGGGTATTCATCACGCCGCCCAGGAGCCATGACAAGAGCCCGCGCCACGCGATTGTCCCTCAAATATGAACTTATCATTTAATTACTCTCCCGTGCCACTTGATTGCCTTGTCAAGATGCAGGTTAGTTAAGAGGAGAGATCTCTCCCTTCTCTCGTCCCCGGACCCCTGGCCCCCTCACCATGACAACTGCTCATCTCATCAAGTCATCAGCTGCCCCGGAGTTCCTCCAAATGAGATTCAATTTCAGCCACGCTGATTCCTACAGCTTTTTTTTTTATTCTGTCATGGTGTAAGGTTGGAGTCATAAAGTGCTTTCAGGGAAGCTTCATAAGTGGAGGAGTGCTTGATTGATCCAGTTTTAGCAGTGCAAACAGTAATAGGCTGGAGGGTGCTGATAGCAGATGGCAGAGTGGGCATGGATGTGAGCTGGTTTCTTAATATTAGAGTAAATTTTTAGAATGTGATGCATGTGTTTAAATCAGGTACTAAGAATGTCTTTAGATAAAAGCTTTTATGTAGCATGAGATTAGGAAAAAATTATAGACCTTATAGAAATGTGTGATATGCTATTGAGTACATTTTAATTACATATTTTAAAGGTGGTGCAATTTAGCATGGCGGTGCTTCACTCAGCATGGTGTGGTTACTAATCTGAGCCCATAACTACCCTGGTTAAGTACCTGTGTCCATTGTGCAACAGAACAGTAAAAGTGTATACCCTTATTTGCAAGATATTCTTCCTATGAATCCTGTATTCATAAAGCTATCTAAATGCATTTATAAGGTGTTATATGGCATACATAATACCTTATAATACGCATAAGCTTGTATAATTATTTATAACTAGTTATGATTACATGCATAACACTTAATAAAACAAGAGTATGCAACTTTATAGTACCAGGTTTCATAATGCACTATTATATCTGTTCATAAGAACAATGTAAGTACAAATGTTGTACTAGGTCAGCTATGGCTTTAAACAAGCATTGTTTATTCAAGTCTTAAAAAAGCAGAGCAACATATGAAGTTGAAGTTGCAATACTCTTGCATTATTAAGCATTATGCATGTCATTATAACAACTTAAGAGACATCAAACAAGCTTATGTCAAATATTATAAAGTGTTATGCATGCTATATAATCCCTCATAAATGCATATATATATTACTTTATGAATACAGGATTCATAGAAGGTGTTTCCATTTTGTCTTATATTCGTGTAACAAGACCCTGTTAGGCTCTGTGCGATTAAACATGGACAGTCCTAATTCATTGCCACTCCCTGGCAAAAAATAAGTAAAGAATTTAGGAGCCTTTCAGGGAATATGTATCCCATGATTGTGGAAAAGATGTTACTTTGGTGAAGCTGAACTGAAATTAGGTTAAGAACTGTCTAATGCATGGAAAGATAGTGGGGAAAACCGTGACAAGGAAATGACCATGATTGGAGATCACTTAAACACTTGGTGAAGTTGAATGGTAAAAAAACTGACATCAGAACTCATGGCTAAGTTTAACAGTGAAGGAAAGAACATTTTCAACATGCACAATTAAAACTAAACAGCTGTGTGGTCATAAGAAAACCACTTGTTAGTGTGCCCATTTAGAAGCATAAAAATCGGATCTACGGAAAAAAGTCATGTGGTCTGATGAGTCTAGATTTAACCTATTCCATGGTCATCACTATATGGATTTCCCTTCTTACCCTGATGCACCCATTGCTCTGGAATAGGGTAAATGCATGCTTAGTGCCCACTGTACAAGCCTCTGGAGGCAGTGTTATGATCAGGGCTTGCTTAAGTTGGTCAGAACGAAACCCTGCAAGGTTAAAGTTAGTTTTAATAACGTTAATTTATCTGACTACCTGATAATCTGAATTGAATGACCAAGGCATTCCATCAAAGTATTTTTCCATCCCTGACGGCACGGGCATATTCCAGGACAGCAATGCCAGCAATGTCAATGCTAAATTGCAAGTTCAGGGAGCATGAGGAATCATTTTTTTCACACAGAGTCCTGAGTTTAACCCCATTGAAAGTCTTTGCAGTGTGCTGGCAAAGACTTTATGGAGTGGTTTGCCTCTCCTGTCATCAGTACAAGATCTTGGCCAAAAATCAATTTGGCAATAAATGGAAATAAATGTTGTGACATTGCAAAAGGCTGTGGAGCCACTGCAAATGGGTGTCATAATCAAATCTGGTGGCTCAACCAAACATTAGAGTGTGCAATTTTTATTTTAAACGTCGTTCATATATTTTTTTCTTTACCTGGCAATGGAGCTTGCTCTTTCTGAACCTGTCACACTGGGGTAACATAGATTCACTGCTAAAGAGTGCCTGGAAACCTCGGGGTTAATTATCTTGATAAAGGACATGGCATCAGCAGTCTGAGGGACATTAAACCCTTCAGCCTCCAGTATTCATTTGATAGAACCAGAGGTGTAAATGTTCTGGTCCTTGGTGCTGGTCCTTGGTGCAGGCCTAGCATAGTTATTTTTATATAATAAGCGCAACACAATGACTGCAAATGTGCAAAACATTAAGTTATATTGTTAACCAGTGTATGTTAGGGTTGGCAATGCTGTTTTCCTCCCTAAAACAAAGACCATTGATGTACAACTCAATGCATTACAATGAGGTAAACAGTGCAGAGCACCCATAAAAATCAAGCCATACTTACACTGTGACACAATCATCCCCGACAAAGCCTCTTCAGCTGCCAAGTTCTCGAACTCTACAACTCCGCTTCTGTCCAACACTCGTAATAAAATCACTCTCAGCATTAGGAAGGATTTTGGCATTTCTTTTTTTTATTCCTGTGCAACAGTTTACTGCCCTCCAGGGGAAACAGAGCCCAGCCAATAAAAGTTCCACCCTGGCATGAGCTGAGGCCTTTCAAATGAAGATGTATGTCACAGAATCAGAAAAAGAAAGGAGGGAAGAGAGAGAGAGAGAGAGAGAGAGAGAGAGAGAGAGAGGGAGTTAGAGTGACTGGAGTCTGGAGAAAGAGGACCCGGTGAACTTTTTTTCTTCTCTGCAGATACCCGAAAGGGCCCATAAATTCCACCTTTCCGACGCGATACAAATGAAATTGTGGGCCTGAAATTTTGCCCATTTCTTTCCCAGATGATTGGAATGAATATGGGGTATTTAAAGTTTAATATCCTATTATGTACGTCTGTTTTAGTCCCGTGGCCCGTCAGGAAGGCTGTCTCTCGGCGGGCTTTGCTCGGACTTTTCCCTGTTCGGCTGGCAGGGGCGACACATTTGCGACCTCCTAACCACGTTGCTTGACCTTTCCTTTGAGTTGCACTTGATGCGACCAATAGCGCAGCACTTGGGCTGACAGAGGATGACCGCTCTGTCTACTCTTGCCCGGAATAAGCCGTACTTGCCTGACGTTTTTGTGTTGCAATAGAGTCGCAGAGGCTTTGCCTTTCTCCTGAAAACAAACATGAGCGGTGTCATATGTATTTACATGGAACTGCATTCCAGCAAAAGTGCTGAAACACATCCTTTCACAACTCAGATTGCAGTGTTCACAATAAATCCTGGGGAATGGCACAGAAGTGCCGCCTAAAGTACGGAGGCGCGGAACTTTCGAGATGAATTGTGGCAGTCAGAATGCTGACTTTGACAAGCATATCAGCATGTCTGGCTGCGTGGCGCATTAGCCGTGAGCCTGGAAAACAGAGTGAGATCTACCTGGCCTGTCTTCTCCGCCGGGACGCAGATAGCGATGACGGTGCGCTGAAATCACCGTGCACTTCCCCCATCTGTGCCGAATCCTGCAGTGACAAGCATGAAAACCTGCGTAATCAAAGCGTAATTGATTATACTAATTGCCAGGGCATAATTGGATCCGACTCAATTAAAAAGCCTGAGTAATTGAAATGAATTACAAATGACGCATTTATTACCGCTGGAATAAGAAAAAAAAAGGAAAAAAAAAGGAAAAAAAAAGAGAGAAGGATGGAGAGAGAGTGAAGGCAGCAGAACCCTGCTAGGGGTTGGGCTTTGTCTGCAGCGCTCTGGATCCTGATACACCTGCAATGCTAAATCATCAGCAGCTCACTAGATAGCGGCGGGCTGGGAATGCTTTGTGCTGTTTTTGCAATTCCTCAATGTGGATTTATATCTTTTTGCTTTGGGAAAGGTTGTAATATTTCACAGCGCATGGCGCAGAGTGCGTCTCCGCGACCGCGCGGGCGTTTGGGATGAAAGCTCGGGCTTGGGGAAGGGGGAGGGGGAGAACACGGGCGGGTTGAAGTACAGTATCAGCATATATTGTAATTTCATTCTGATAAGGCCAATGCTTAAAACCTGAACGGGCTTCCGTCCGGCAGGCTTATTTATTTTACATATCCACCAGGCCCCGGGCCCCTTCCTCGGGCGTCATTAGCCGCTCCGCCACGACAGGGGATATCAGCAAATGAGAACAGGTGCACCGCCCCCCGTCAACATCACCTGCACCCCCCCAAACCCTTCCCCCTCATCCCCCACTCCAAACCCTTAGCTCCTAAGCCACAATCCAACGGTACACTTGATAACACAAACCACTTTGCAGCCACTTCCTGAGATGCGGCATGTGTGTAGTTTGTGCGCATTCGAACGTGTGCGCGTACACGAGTGTGCATTTTATTCTCCGGCCTTGTCAGAATTTCCTTTCAAACTTGTCTGATCGGGTCGAGTCTCATCAGGCTGTCACCCTGGCTCGCTTTTCATTAGTCTGTCTCTCTCTGTCTTTCTCACTCACTCACTCACTCTCTCTCTCTGTTCGCCTAGCCGAGCAGAAGAACTCAAACACATGCGCAAATTAAATCGACATCCAAACTCACTCCCATATACAAAGCAATTTAAATGATATTCATTAGAGCGATGACAAGTCCTGATGAGGCTTTCAGGAGGAAGAGCACTCCTTCAGCGCTCTCTCTCTTTCTCTGCTCTCTCTCTATCTCTTCGCTTCATGCCTGCTCATGCGTGACGCACGTCGCCGCACCTTCACGCACAAAAAAAAGAGAATACGTATCCCACAACGGAGAGAGAGAGCTACCATCCTAACAGCCCACCTTCCTTCTCTTCCCCACACAAACAGACCATACCTGCCCTCCTCTATCCGTCCCTCTGTCTCTCCATCTTTCCGCCTGTCCCTCATCCCCTGTCCACGCAACGTGGCCTTTATTTCCCTGAACTTGAACCCCTCTTCAGAAGCTCTGACTCTCCTTTGTGTTGTTTCTATATCTAGTCTGTTTTTTTCCCCTTCAAAGCTCGGCATTTTTTTTCCTATCATTATTCTATTTATGTCCGTGGCAATTAACTGCTGTCAGCGGCTCTTAATGTATGAAAACGCCAAGATCTTTTCCTTTTTTTCTCCTCCTTCTTCTTCTCCTTCTTCTTCTTCTTCTTCTCTCCCCTCCCCTCCTCCCTTCATCCGGACGAGAGCCAATTAATTTAGGCTTTTCTCTCAGCCCTTAATTAACCCCTTCAGGACTGAGATGATGGCTAATGCCACTGATTGAGGCCAAGCCTGAAATTACCCAGAATTACCCGGCTGCTGTGAGCGAGATGGGAGATTACAGCGCTCCCATTGTTCAGGAGACCACCGTTCATTAGCTCGCTTACCCATAATTCATTAGCAGGATAGGAACAAAATGGAGTCGCTGCCTGGGATAGTCAGCATGTTACAGGATGCCTTAAACACGTCCTCCGCAATTGCTGGTCTGCAAAGGTCATGTTCGGAGCTGGAGACGGGTTTTAGTGAAATCTCCGTGTTATAGTTGCTTTCATGCTATCCAGAGCAAACTTGACTCGACAAAAAACCCACAATGCATTGCAAGCAGTAGTGGTCATATGAAATAGACTACAAATTTCCAGTGTATGACATAATGCCATGTAAAACTGTTATTTGGGCTTAAGGTGTCACAAATGTATTTATTTATTTATTTATTTATTTATTAATAACCTATAGATGTACTAAAAACCTACAACATCTGTTAATATAGTAGTTACTTTTATATTAAACCATTTTTTGTACTTTTGTCTACTATGAAAAGCAAGTATCTCCAAAATGCCAACTTTACAGGAAAGGGCAAAAACCTATGTAAGTCAATGGAACCAGACTTTTTTCCAAGCGATTTTGGGACATTTCTGTTGGTCCATTCATCATGACCATTTCGCACAGTTCGAACAGCACTTTTTCGAATACCAGCTGCTGTGTTCAAATGATGCCTAAATGGAAATACATGTTTTTCTTTGAACAGCAACAATATGCACAGTGTATTCCATTATGTACACATTTTCCCAATATTGACAATATATGCTTAAACCTTTTTTAGCTACCGAATATACTTTGCTTACTAACTTTTTTTTGGCCTACCAAAAACAGTTTTAACATACATTTTACTCCAAAAGTTTGAGTCAAAATATGTATATTACTAAAACGTATGAAGTGTACATGGGATATCACTGTTTGTTGTGTTTACCACATGGTTTACCACTACCTCTTTGTTCTGCGTAATTCGATTGCTACGGATTCTGAAAATTCATTCATTATTCCAATAGAGAAAAACTGCTTAGACCCAGAGATCCATATGGGCATGACACCACTACAGAATGGCAACGTGACTGCAGGTCTGTGAACAGAATTTCTTTGACATCTTATCATGAGAGAGAGAGAGAGAGAGAGAGTAAATGAGTGAATTACAGTATGCAGGGAACAGCAAAGAGGTAAACGAGTGCACTACAGTGTATAAGGCAAGTGAACCAGTCTAAAGGCAGCACAGGTTTGCTATCTGTGCTCTGAGCTTGGAAAAGACAGAGGGGTCTGATGTTGTAATCAATTTGTGCGAATTGACGTGAGCTTGGACGTGCGTGTTAATTAAGCGGCTTGTGGGTGGAAATAATTTGAGCGTGATAATGAGTTTTACGAGAGAAGGACTGGTGAACAGGGTGTCGTGCTTGCTGCTCAGCCACTGATGGGCTTCTTTGGTTGACAGGCCCCACCCACTTCACTCAGACCACTTTGACTGACAGGCTGCAGTCAGCCAATCCTGCAGACAGTGAGAACACAATGGTGGCCACTGTCAGAGCTTCATGTTCTGGGATAGTGGGGCTTTAGGCTTTGGCCCTGCACCTGTTAACTGACCGCGATCATGGGGGGATTTTATTCGTTTTCAAATGCTACCCTTGTTTTGAGATGACAACTGCAGGATTAAGGGCCATGCTATGAGTGTGATGTAGAAGCTGTAGTTTTCACTGTTACATTTTAGATTTCATCTTAGTTGTAGCTCAAACAAACAAGCTGAGACATTCTGTCAAAAGTGCAGATTCTAAACTGCCAACTACGCCTTGTTTTATGGCCAGAAAAGCAATCCAAGTGATCCATGATCAAATGTAAATGTTATCCATTATCGCTAACTATGGATTTAATACGGTTTAGCCTACATTTTCAGCGGAGCCCACTGTAAACTTCGGAGGTAGCCTTAAAGGGGAATCCCACATATTTCATATTTTCTGTATTATTCAATTATTGAGTTGTAAACATCTCAAGTCATTTGTGAGTTTAATGTGCAGAGTTGCATTATAGAGAAGCTTATAATGGTGATGATCTGAACCAGAGGTTGTGATGTCTACATCACAATTATACATACTTCATTTGATTCCAAGAATGTACCTAAACAACATCTCTGCTATTAACATATTGAAAACAATACATTTTAAGCTAAAACTATATCTTCAATCTATAATAAAACTTTTTTTGGCAATGCATTAGTAACCAACCCCTGCACACTCATCATCAAAAGGGTAGTTTCCCAAATAGTTGGACCCAGAAGGAATCAACCAACAGGAATGAAACTTGGTGGGTAGGTTTGACATTGTGAAACATGCGAATGATTCAAGTTTCATGCTCGGCTGTGCATGTGACGTAAGCAAGGACGGGTTTTATTGCTGTACCTGACTGACCCAACAGTCACAATTGCAGACATTCGGCAAGCAGTGATGCCCTCCATGAGTCATCCTGTTAGTGCCAACACCATTGGCTGATGGCTGCACAATGGAGGACTACATGCACACCGACGGTTATACTGACTGCCCTTAACACCACGTCAGAATAGCAGTGGATCATCTTCAGTGATGAGTCCCGCTTTTGTCTTGGTGGAGACGACCAACCAATCCGTATGTATACGCACCATCGTCAGTACGAAGATGAACAGTTTGTTGTCACGCATCACATGTCCAGAAGGCCTGGTGTCACTCCACCTCCACCCCACTACAAAATCTGTAGGAACTGCATGGGGATATTCAGGACCCTCTTTAACTCCATGCAGAGACGTCTGGCATGTTGCAGTAACTGTCGCCGTACTGAGAGACACTACTTCTGTATGTGTAGCTCAATAAATATTGCCCATATCAGTCTAAATTTATTATCTTCCTTCCCAATAGCACTGCAATCTGACACTTCCTTCTGGGTGCAGCTATTCTTTTGATAATGAGCGTGATAATTTTCTATGAATTCTTTAGACACTTGGTTTCTATCATCGCTGTGAAAAATTCAGACTGAGTAAGTTTCTTTACAGTGGGTCATTTCACATCAAACCACTCCAAATGATTACATTGATTTAATTTTGCGGGCATTTTGGTGGAAATTCCCTTTAAATATGCAGTGAAATTCCATTAAAGCTTCCATATGTACCTTATTGTTTCCAAATGTTATTTTGTTGGCAAAAGAAAGGTTAACATGTCCCCAGGGCTCACTGTCACTTCTGCCGTTAAACCAATCGTGACATGTAACATAGTGAGGTCATTAAACTGAACGTATCATATTGTTTTCTATTAGAGACTCAGTGGGACACCGGGGGGAATGTGTGTGTGTGTGTGTGTGTGGGTGTGTGCATGTGTGGATGTGCTTATGTATGTTCACATGGGCTGGATTGACCCTACTGGTTTAGTTTTAGTATCCCTTTACAGATACACATCAGTTGATTTGTGTGTGGGTGTGCTTACAGAGTAGAATGAGAGGGCTCTGTTTAAACGGCACTAAGCACTTTCCCTTATCACCTCACGTTAGCTGCTTCACCTTTGCCCTCTCTGAGAGGTCTTCTCCATCCCAAGCCCCGCGGGGCGACAGCACTCCAATGACAACCAATCAAAAAGAAGACAAGAACTTACATCACGCCACAGACTCATTTGAAGAGCCACTTACGTGAAATCAGAGAGAAAGCCTCAGGGCCTTAAGAGAAGGCCTGAAGATTTATATGTAATGTAATACATACAAAAATACATGCCTGTCATTTATTGTTCCTTTTTTATTAATATTATCTTGCTTGGTTGTACCTTGGTTGTACCTCTGCACATACTGTAGTACTATTCTTTTATCATTATTGTTATTCTTTTATACTACTACTACTACAAATAATAATAATAATAATAATAATAATAATAATAATAATAATTATTATTATTATTATTATTATTATTATTACATTCTTGACAGGCAGTCTAGATTTTTGGTAGCGAAGTAGATGCTAAGTAAGCTCTACCATTGTGTAATTCCTCTGGAGCTGACCTGAAGACCTAAGTTTTCAGATTATCCACCAACATAATTAGAAACTGACAGAGGAATCAACCAATCATATTTTGTTCAATGGATGGGACCAATTTTGTAAGACAAATCCTGGAAGTTCTTGATTCATCACTGACCGATTAACATAACCAATGATTAAACAGTGTCAGGTCCCTACTAGAAGTCTTCACTGAAGCGGCCACTGTAAAACTACTATAGACAAAGCAAAATAACGTATAGCAATGAAGTTACATATCCTCCCTAACCCCTGCATACCCCAAATATAAGCTGATAATCTGATGTAGACCATCAAAACATCAAAGTTATTCTTTTAATGCTGATCACAGTTTCCAATAAGGACATTAGTCAGCTTCTTGTTCAGATTTTCCTGTTCCACTGTAAATAGTCCTGCGGTTACATTCTGACCCCTGAGGTGATGCAATAACTGCTGTGCCATTTAAGGATTCAGTTAATTCAATTAATAACAAGAAGCTGGCGAATACGAATACTGGTAGTGCTTTTCATAAGAAGATTTAAGCCATTACAATATACTATCTGGAGTTTTATGAACAGAGCTACCAATAAATAGGTGCTACGGTAAGACAGGGTTTCTTCTGCTTCCTGCATCTTTCAACTGGTGTTGTAGTGTCACCAAATTCAAACTGCTGCCTCAGTGTAAAAATGCAAAATGCAAAAGAGACTTTCTAGAGCCGGTGTGTGGAACATTGTGTGTGTTCAACACTGCCGCTCTACATGGCAGCCTTTGTTGAAAGACGATTTGCATACATTAAAGGCTCTAAGTTCACAAAAACACAATGAATAGTAGTTACAGGTGTAGTTACACTCTAAGGAATACATAGTGTTTTGTATAGTGTATTTCATTTCTGCTAGTAGATCCACCTTAAATCTTACACACTGCTGTTTTAATGTCTGTTACAATCTTCAAATCAAACCTGATTTTTTTGGCAAGCTGTAAATGTCCTTGTTCAATCTTGAACTGCCCAAGAACTGTGAATTGCTGAATCCAGTAGACATGCTAGAGTAACCTAGCTGTGGTTTCATTTTAACTCTCATTCCCAAAACTTAAGGCCTAGCTCTAACAGTCACGGCTGGCCACTGCATGAATTCCACTGACCATCCAATGAACCGGTAGACACTCACTACTGAAACAAAGCCAGATACCCAAGTTTTCAGAACAACGAAAACATTACATCCTCCTGCTTAAAGATGAAAGAGAATGGTGAAATAAGAAAATGATTACCTAAACAACAAGAGATATCCCGTATTCAGCAATTACAAAGCTTGTCAAATGTCTACCGCAGTTTTACAAATAAAACAAAAGAAGATTCAAAGCAAGGATGAAAGAGGACGTTGGTGTATACATAATCGGCGAGACATCTGTAAGTGAAACACTGGGCTCTCTATGAAGTGAGACACATATAGCACCCAGCGGGGGTTTTGAAGCGATGTAGCGTTCATGTAAACCATGTATGGTGTACGTGAGGTCTCAGACAACGCCGCCGTTTTATCTGATGTAAGCTGGGACAACCTGAGCCAAGAAAAACAGCCCTTACACATTTCCAATACTGCTTTTTTAAAGAGTGAGGGCGGATGGGATATCACCTAGCCGCAGCAGGACACCTTCAATAACCACAACTTGCTGACAGCTGTCTTTTCTTTCTTTTGACATTAATGGTATACTCCCATGCAGCAGTCACTATTAGCAGAATATTAATCATTTAAGAGCTTAAGAATGTGATCTACACTGACTGATATCAGGGCTTTTGTAAGAAGACCTCAAAATAGGTTACTTTTTGACATAAGGCAAAGAAAAAAGCTTAAATTTAATGCATATTAATGTAACAATATATTATCCCATGCAGTTTTGGACCATTTGTATTGGTCCAAAAAAATGTAAGCATTTTTTCAGATGCAAACTATCAAAAACAATTGTTGTTATTGTTTATTTAATTCAATAGCACTTTGTCCTCTCGTGTTGTGAACATAAATAACCATTAATACCATCAGTAAGTGTATACTTTGTCTTCAACTGATGAACCTGTACTCTATTACATCTGCCAGCTGGGTTTGTCCCTGCCTTGATACTTAGAAGTGCTCTATGGCCTGCATTTGGCCCTTTGTGAACTACCCTGTATGTACACTGCCTGCCAGTAGCTTGCTGCTCACCCCAGAGTCGGGGTCAGAGGTGAGGGGTGAGTGACCGGGCAAGGGGCCCATGTCAGGGCCATGTTTGTTTAACTCCTCAGCCAAAAAGAGGTCAACAGGGAGCTAGCCACATCATAGACAATAGGAGTGTAAGAGATTTGGGTGGATGGGGTGTGGGGTACATACATACACAGATGCTTTACACAGTTCTGTAGCACATTCAGTTGCCCTATCTGCCTGAAAAGCGAACCCAGTGCCTTGAGCAATGCAACGAGTGCCATTTCAGCAGCACAGTCATGAGCTAAGCTATCTAAAAGCATGCAGTGTATCACCTAGTAGCTGTCTAGCATCAGTGTCATTAAGGCAGCAGTGTGAGCATGGGAGCATTTGAAATGCAGAATATCAGCGTGTCTCTCGGGCCTGCGTTTCAGCATCCTTCAAAGACAGGCAGAAATCGTGCTGTTATGAAGGCATTTAAATAGATTAACAGATATGCATGCATTTGAAACTTAAAACGTCAGTTACATTTCCATGCCTTTAGTGCAGCTTGCAGCAGAGGCTTATAGTTGCCAGTTAGCATGTTCATTTACTTATGCAATCAGGTGATATTTATAGTTATTGGCTAATGTGCACACTTGTGTGTATGCAATCGCTAGTGGAAATGCGTAGCATTTATATAGGCTAGCTTGTGTGCACATTTGTACTCAGCAGTGCAATTGTATAGGATTTATTATCTGTTAACATGTGGCTTTATACTGCCAAGTAATTGGTTGTGCAAAGGAATTGCACTCAGTTTATACATTTTGGTTAGCATTTGTGCACTTGTATGTGAGCTGGTAGTGCAACAAGCTTTTGTAGCTCAGTTTCCTGTGAATTTGCGTATATGTAGTGCAAATGTAAAGCTATCATTTAGCATGTAGATTTGCGTACTTGTGTGTAACTAGAGGTCTAAATATGTAGCTTTTACAGTCATTAACCTGTGGACTGATGTGTGTGACATTGGCCATGAAGATGGTTAGCATGTAAAGCTGTTGGATAGCATGTGGATTTGTGCACCTGTACATAATCTGTGTTGTAAAAGTGCAGCGTTTAAAGCTTTTGGATTCCTGCTAAAGCAACTAGCTGTTTATGATCACCAGCAAAATCAGCATTTGTTTTAAAGCTGGTATGCTGATCAAACAATATGGCCTGCATAAACCAGTGCAGACCAGCTTAGACCAACATGAAATGCATGGTGGTCTGTGCTGGTTTATGCTGGTCTGAAGCTCAGGAGGGTTAGCATTTGGATTTGTGTTTATGTAATTGGTAGTGAAAATGTAATGTAGATGTGTAGCACTCTGTCCATAGTTACCTGGTTGCATGTGCATTTGCACACTTGCCACTGTAATTGTTTCAGAAGATGTGTAACATTCATTTTCTAGTTATTAGTTAGCATGTGTGGCTGAGCTCTGTGATTTACAGTTTATATCTATTGTTTAGCATTAGACAGGTAGCATGCTGATATGTAGCATTCAGGTTACACTTAGCATGTGGGTTGGCATGCAATAGGCAGTGAAAATGTGGAGCATTTAAAGTTATTGCTTAGTATGTGGATTTGTGCACTTGTCTGCAACTGATATTGCAATGTATCTATTCGTTAGCATGTGCATGTGTGCATTTGTATGTAACTGGTAGAGCAGATATGTAGCACTCGGTTTATAGTTATTGGTTAGCTGTGTACATTTGTGCACGTGTATGTAATTGCAAATGCAAACGTGTAGCAGTTAGCTGTTTTTAAAGAGTCAGTGCAGGCCCTATGTGTTCATCCTACCACACACATACACACACCGGAGCGAGTATGAATGCGAATGCGCTGTGTGAGCGTATGCGCTCAGAGAGACCTTATTACCTCATCCTGTGTGTGTTGTATCTCGGGTGATTGGTGATTTCCATTTGTAATGCTACACTGCGGCGCGGCACCATTATGCCCTTTGTCATCCCACTGCGCCAATGACAGCCAACCTGCTCTGAGACAAGAGGCGCAAATGACACACTCGCACACATACACACCCATGCACACACACCTATGTGCACCCCCATGTACATGTGTGATGGCTTTCGCCAGCGGCGGGGTCTAAGGGTATGTGTATGCTTGTGTTCAGTGGAAATTAGTCCCTCTTTCTCCTAGCCGGTGCAGCTATAGTTCCCTAAGCTGTGTGGCATATTGATTTCTTGTTGTGAGGAACGCCGTTCAAGCCCCATTTAAGATTTCCATCCCACGTGTAGCCGAGAGCACACCGAGGCCCCGTAAATTAGGGAAATTGCGCATTCATCACAAGCGTTATTTTAAGATACTTTGGTAAGGTGACGGCTCGAAGATCTACTGTAGCGCATTACAAAGTGCTATGCCCCCTCCCTCTCTATCTCTCTCGCTCTCTCTCTCCTCTCCACTCTCTCCTCGTCCTCGGCCCAGGGTAATGCCGGGGTCATCGAGACACGCCCGTGATTTAGAGGAGTGCCTGTATTTTTTGAATCGGCCGCCCCCCCCCCCCCCCCACCCTGCGTGAGCGTGATTTGAGAGAATTTACAATGCGCTCTAAATTAGCATGTCTAATGGGAGAGCTTCCAAGGTGAGCCTGTTGTTGGACAGTGAATTACACTGCATGTAAATAACACAGGTTAAGAGAGAGCGCTCGCTTCCTGGACAAAGCGAAGCAGAGGGTCAGCGGCACTGAATCAATCAGGGCCCATTGTTGCCGAGTAGGGCTGCACGTTATGGACAAAAACGATTATGTTGCAATGTACTTCGATTGCGATATGCCATGCAATATGCACTGGGCAACCATCTAGTGTGATGCAGTTAAAGACTGGACTGTAGATTTATTTATTTAATTACTCTCTTTTTTTCCTTATTTATGTGACCCGTTTACACTGTCTCATTTTGAGAAAGACACTATATAGTTAAATGATTATTAATATTATTGTTATTATTAGTCTGCCATGATTCAAACTCCAAACCACACAATAAAGCATTTAGTCATCAGTTTGCAGTTGTATATGTACCAAAATTACAGTTAACTAATGATATATTGGGCAACCCTTTTGCTGAGTGTGCGTCGCCAGTATCATTGCAGCTGACTCGCCGTGGGATGTGGTGGTGCCAGTGTATGTGTGCACATGTGTGAGTGGCTCATTGATGTTTTCTCACATTCCCGACACTCTGGCTCAACCACATAGCCCTATAAGCTTGCACAGAGGCTTGAGATCCTGCAGCATGTTGTCCATTCGTTTTGAATTGGGTTTTGTGTGTGAGCTGATTGGAGGGCTTTTTGTTGTGCTCCAGACAGGGTCCTTTGTGGTGGTATTACACTGATAAAGCTATCAGGGCCTTCTTCAAACCCGCAGACATAAACCACACATTCTGATCAGCTTACTGCCTGGGCTTCTTACATTGTGCTATGCATAGCATGATGGGAACTGTGCATATATTCTTTAAATTACTGGAAGTCAATATTGTATTTTTTCATTGTGCTGGAGTTGTGTGCTTTATTGATGCTGTATTAATGGTCTGTAATTGGAGTAAATTCATTTGATTTGCTCAAAAGCCTATGTGCATGCTAAGGCTGCACAATGTATCGTTTGTTAGGGGCCATATAGGCCTTTTGCCGTACTGATATTATGCAAGCCTGATATATAAAAATGAGTCCTCCTATGAGTCACATTTATTTAATTTTTAAGTTTGTTACCCAGCAATCTCCATAATTTAGCTGTGGCCAATGCTATTTAGTGTCTAGGTCTCCCGTCTATCACATAATGCTTCCAGGGTAAAGGCTGACGCATGCTTCTGCTTAGACATGTGAATTACCACAACATCTTTTTTAACTGGTACTAATGCAGCGTCACTGGACAGCTCAACATGCTTGGAGGAGAACACTAATTGTAAACACAGCTACGTCAACTAATGGACACTTGGATTGCATTGTGTTGAGTGATGGGAGGAGCAAGAACCATTGTAACCACATTGAGAGAGTGAGGACAATTATGATCTCTCGCACTCCTGGTCACAGATGGCTATGGCATCACTGGACATCAAAGGAGATCTCCTGCTTGACCAATCACAGTTCCATATGAGTGTTTCTTTTTATCTTTTTTTCATCAAGGGATCTTGACATTCGTGTTATCTGATCAAAGTAAGCTATTTTGATCTATATTAGCTGCAGGTAAATCTTTTACCGCATTGCATTATTTGTTCAGATTATGAATGTTGCTCTTTTAGGGCTCAAATGGACTTAAAAAGAAGACATAAGATAATTCAGGCCCAGAAAAGACATTCATTCATCTTCTGAGCTTCATGTCCATCTGGGACATGGAGGGTGCTGGAGCCTATCCCAGCACCCATTGGGCGGAATGCAGGAAACACCCTGGACAGGCTGCCAGTCCATCACAGAGCAGACACAACAGATGCACACATTTGCTCACAGACTCACACCTGGGGGGCAATTTAGCATCTCCAATTCACCTGACTGCATGTCTGTGGACTGTGGGAGGAAACCCGAGCACCTGGAAGAAACTCACACAGACACAATGTACAAACTCCACACAGAAAGGACTCTGGATGCCCCGGCCAGGAATCAGCCCTTCTTGCTGTGAGACGACAGTGCTACCCACCGTGCCGCCATGCCCAGAAAATACATTATATCAGTTATTCATTGCAATAAAACTGAAAGGGATGAGAAATGGTTGACTTTCTGTCCTTAGGTCAGTTGAAGAGTGATGATATCTCAGCAAATCTGAGCACAATGTGTGACTGTACTGAGACATGTGACATTACTGCGGTCTTTGTGATAGGTTCTGTTCCTTTTTGCTCAGGTGATATATATAGACTCAAAGCTATACACTATGCAAGTTTTGGGGATTTGGAGACCTTCCTGTTGGAAATGTGTAATTGCATTCAATGTGTGGAAGAACAATTTTGTAATGCTGTGCTTCGGGCCTTTTCCCCAAGTGGATCACATTCTGATGTGAAAAGTATTCCAAAGGAAGCTGGTGGAGATGTAAATGAATTATCAACTGTTGTCTTTATATCTTCATTAGTATGATGCTGATTTTGCTATTGAGGCCTAAACATCATGTTGGACCTTCTTTTTGAGCCTGTGCACATGACATTAATGACATATGACAGGGTCCAAAAATCTCCTTGACTTTTTAACTACTGTTTGAAGATTCACAGGCTACTTCACAGCCTCAAGTGGACATCATATTTTAGCATATTTTAGGCTCAGGAATGGTACTTCCATAAATTGTAACAACACAGTGCAGCTTTTCAACAGAAATCTCAGTTCTCTTTCCATCTGATGTCATTGATATCCATGTAGATATTAAGGAGATCTCTTTTTTATTGATTTGCTTTTTTTGGGGGGGGTAGGGCGCTGTCTTGTCCATGTCCATTGTGCACCCCAGAAATAGACTTTTGACTATGTCCCACTGTTTATGCTGATATTCAGTAGACATATTCACATATTAGACATATAAAAATGTGTACAGTATATATAAATATGAGGAAGGATGTCACTATATGTACCCTAAATGAAGATGTAGGTGTATAGGGCTTACTTGACAAGAACATGTTGTCCCCTCTATAAGTGTCATGTATGGACTGAACAACTGTGAAATAATACTCCAGTAAGGAAACTGCAGTGTGTGTGTGTATATATATATATATATATATATATATATATATATATATATATATATATATATATGTGTGTGTGTGTAAGTGTATATGTGAGAGTGTGTGTGTGAGTGTGTAGGCATTTCTTGATAGCTACACATTGTCTCCTTGCATGCTTGTTTTGAACCTTAATAAGCCCGAGTGCCTGGGCTCGGCTCAGCTCGGAGAGAGAGAAGGAGAGAAAATGGCTTTCTTACACTTCAATTTCACGCATATTTTCTTTGCGACTAATGAGCACCTTAAATACGGCGCCAGACTTCAGGCAAGCCTGTGAAGGCTGACATTTTCACACACAGCAGCACCTTGTCACCATGCATGAAGTCCCCTCTACCTGGTTGCTGACGTGTGTGTGTGTGTGTGTGTGTGTTTGTGCGCGTGGGTGTGTGTCTGTGTGTTGAATACTCACTGACAGAAATGACGAGAAACATATTCAGTAACTAAACAGAGGAAACACTTTTTTGAGGGAAAAAAGTCACACCATTATAAAATTTTTCTTATGCGCCCTTACTCCCCCTGATCCACGAGCATACTCGCAAAACCACACTGCCGCCGCCGCCACATATATCCGAGATAGGGCGGAATTTTTTTTTCCTTTACTCTTGCATGTCTAATTGTTGATCCATGTAAAACAGGACTTGAAAGTCACACTCTTCTCAGTGCAGTATTGTTGTCATTCTGCACGAAGCCCAAACAAATCTATGCACACAAAATAGAAGTCTGCGCTAATTACAGAGCTGGGAATAAAATGGTGAAAATGAGACAGTTAATGCCAGGGTTTATGCAATTATCCGCTACATCCCGGCTCTGAAATAGAGGGGGGGAAGGGCACTTTTCACTTCACATTGTCTGATGCCTCCCCAGTTAAACCATATTAGGAGACTTAGTGAATGGATATGTCACCAAGAAGGGAGTTAAATCAAGAGAGTGATATAAGAGCGCTACTCACAGTATAAGGCTCTGCGAAATTGCACGTCATACAAGGCTTTCTACAAATTAATAATAAGGCCTAAAAACAATAGACCAGTGCACACCTTCTTCGTTTGGCTTTTTTGGATATGTGTAGCAGATATTAGAGGTAGGCAATAAGGCAAAAACAGAACATGAGGCATTTTCATAAGAAACAATGCAACACTGTGCAGAATCCAGGGACCACCATGGTTGTTTAATTCTGGGTCAGGATGCCCAGTGAGCTGTTTCTTTTTCAGGGGATACTTCTGAGACTCACTGACTTTTGCACAGTACTGTACATACAGTACTGTACATATTACAATGCACAGTGGTAACCCTTCCTATGAAACCTATATTTATATTACTTTATAAATGCATGTATATGGTATTATATGGCCTGCATGACACTTTATAATACCTTTCATAAGACATACCATAAGACTACATAATTGCGTATCCCCTTAAAATCCTGTTTAATAGACTTATTATTCGGCGACTACAAGGACTACAATGCAACCTGGTTGGGCTATTGCTAGGTTATAGAAGTGTGTAGTAGGAAGTGTTATTTATATCACAATACTTTTGGCAAACCAATATTTCTGCCCTGTGATGGACTGGCGACCTGTCCAGGGTATTTCCTGCCTTCCCCCCTAGGATTAAGCTGTTTAGAAGATCAGTGAGTGAGTGAGTGAGTGATATACAGGGATTTTTGAAATGTAGTTTTATGAAAACTGTCATAATATATAAAACACACACATATACGAAGGTTTACTAATGCTATTGTCAGCTGTGTGCCCTTATAGTACATCTTTACATTACAGTCTAATGGCTGAAGATAGATTAGAACACTGCTATCTAGCAGTTGGAGGTTTATACACAGCACAGAAGTATCTACTGTCTTGTGAATATTTGCATGTAAAGTAAAATAAAAAATTGTTGCTGTGTTTTTGAAAATCGAAACATAATATTGTGATAATCATGTATATCAGTATTTTCTTTCACCCATATTAAATAGGTTAATTTTTGCCCTCTTTGGAATGAAACATGCAGTTGATCAGTGTCTGTTAAATACTGATGTTCGCTGTATGCTCAGAAAAGCATTTTATGTTTCACCTAATGTATCATGTAATTATTTAAATAATCCACCCATCACAGTGGATAGTCTTAAATTTCATGTGTTATTGTGCCTAAATTATATGGTGCACATACACCGATTGGCAACTTCTACTTTTTATCAGGCCCCCATACCACAGAGGTGCATTCTATTCCAGACTGTAGTCCATCTGTTTCTCTGGATACTTTTGTTATTCCCTTTTAACTCTGTACTTCGGTGGTCAGAACCCCCACAGGACCACCAGATAGCAGGTATTATGCGGGTGGTGGATCATTCTCAGTGCTAGAGCGACACTGACATGTTAATGTGTGTTGCACTGGTGAGAGTAGGTCCGACATAGCAGTGCTGCTGGAGTGTTTACGCACTTCAGTGTTACTGTTGGACTGAGAATAGTCCACCAACCAAAAACCTCCAGCCAGTGGACAGCATCCTGTGACCACTGAGCAAGGACTAGAGGATAACCCACACAAACTGTGCAGGAACAGACGAGCTATCGTCTCTGACTTAACTATAAGGTAGCAGAGACCAACAAGGTAGGAGTGTCTAAGTGTCACAGTGTGGACAGTGAGTGGACACAGTGTTTGAAAACTCCACAGCACCACTGATGTGTTCCAGCACAACACGCACTAACACACAACCACCATGTCAGTGTCACTGTAGAGTGCTGAAGGTGATCCACCACCCTAATAATACCTGTTCTGTGGTGGTCCAGTGTGTTGGTGGGGGGGCTCTGGCTATTGAAGAAAGGTATGCAGAGAAACAGATGGACTACTGTCTGTAATCGTAGAACTACACATCTATTAGGTATAGAAGATGTACTTAATGAAATGGCCAGTAGGCGTGAACACGCATACAAACTAAGACCAGCCACACAATGACTGATCCCCATCACCACAACACATTCATCTTCACCACACACTGACACCATTTCCCTTTAGTCTGCTCATTACCCAGCAGCTAAAGCCTGACAAACTTGTGAGCCATGACACGTCAAGTTATTGCAAAAAAACCCAAAACATTTTCATTTTAATGCTGCAGTAGAAAAAAAGGTTATATGAAGTCATATAATGGGTGCTTCATTGTCAACAACAACAAAAAAAGAGAATCACGGCACAGAATGCATAACAGTGCCTGTGCTGTTTACATGCCAATATTTTACACATTAGATTTCCATTCACTGGCAGCTGTCAGTTATTTCAGTAAATTAACTGCCAAAAATGTAGCAGAACTGTCAATCGGAGGCAAGGTAACCATGGTTACCTTTCATATCCCTCCCAGAAAAATGATAAAGCTGCAGTGCGGAATCATGGGAGAGTAATTAGACAGAACAACATAAAAGTTACCAATCAAAAAGGCATTCTACAATATGAAACAACAACCAAGAGTGCTTATAAATAATAGGTTACATTGTGGAATTCCTCCTTGCGTTATAAAGTAGCATCTTTTGTACAACCTTTTAAATGTTCAAGAAATGATGGAACAAGTATTGTCTTGTACAAGAAGTTTAACCCTTTGAGCACGAGGTGGAAATAAAAGTTTAGGATGTTATTTTTTTTCTTCTTCTCTCATTTTTCATATCATCTGATTAAATAACATTTATAAAACTATTGTGCAAAACAATTTCATTTATGTCTTCATATATTGTGCACCAGTAGATAGTCATACTCCTCTTAAATTAAAAATATAAAATGATGCATAATTTAGACAGAAATTAGTTTATATGTTTTTTTTATGTACATATTTTTACACCGACCTGAATTCATAAAGGCCCCTGATTTCAGAAAACGAAAAGACTGTCGTTTGGATTCACACACGTTTTGCATCAGAAGCCACTCGGTTTAAAACATCAGGTATGGTTAATGAGCTTTTGTTTGCGCAATAATGTGGCCTCTCAAATATGGTTGAACTTGGGCTTTTTCCCGATCACAGATTTCTTTCGCTGTTTTCTATATTCTGGATTTGTTAATATACAAGTGCTTGGGCGTACTCAGAGGGTTAAATTTTGTCTGCTGACACCAGCACACATAGGTCACGTTGACAAAAAGAAAGAAAGGAAGAGAGATTCAGTTACCGAAAGTTTGAACTAAACTGTTTCATCAATGCATGCAGCTTACTGCATCTCAGGGATGCCAAGAAAAAGGAAAAAACAAAACTAAAAAAAGGTGAATCCAATTTACACAACTTTCAAATACATACAACTTCATTTTAAGTTTTTCTTATATACCTTCATATTTTACCAGTGACAACAGCACCTCTTCACTCGACACTGCACAGTTAGAAAATTATCTTTTTTTTTCTTTTTTTTTTTTTTAGATTTTCAGTTTTCATTTTTACCTAAAATGAGGAAAGAGAATGTCTGTGGACCAGAATGAGTTATTCCAGGAGGAAAACCCACACATCATGTGCCGAAACTAAACAGTAGTTTTGTGGCATCTATGTGCAGTTAGTTCTTTGTTAGTCATTGTCAGTTCATCTTGTTTTTTTTAAGAAATGTTAGTTAAAAGGCGTCAGAGAGAAAAGCGAGTGAAACAGAGAAGTGGGAAACAGAGCAGTGTCCTTGACCACCGCTAAGGTTTTTCGAGTTCACAGACATACATAAGGTGGTCCTCAGGGGATTTGCCATGAGTCTTACTCAGATGGAGCTTGACAGCATGCTTGCTAGCGAAAGTCCGGTTGCACAGTTTACACTGATATGTGGTGCCGTTGGCCTCCTCATCTGGTGAAGGGGAAGGGGAGTGGGAGTGGGAGTGGGAATGGGGGCTAAGGTTGGGATTGGGGTTAGAGTTGGGGAGGGAGTGGGCCAGGGCATGGGCTTGGGCCGAAAGCAGTTTCTCGGAAAATCCCTTAGTGTGGCGTGAGATTTGGCTGGCCAACTGCTCCCCAGACAGCTTAGCCAAGTCTCTAATCCGGAAGCCAAGATGGGATTCAAGATGACTGACGTAGGTGGAAGGAGAACGTATCTGTGAAGCACAGTCACTGCAGAAGAACACAGGGTGGCCAGAATCAAGGTTCTTCAGAAACTTGGTACCACCTGTCCGCCTCAACTGGTACTTGACGTTAGCCAGCCAGTGGCTGATGGTGGTCATGGAGAGGCCAGTGAAGCGAGAGATGTGCATGCGTTCCTGTGGGCTGAGGTCAGACATAATGTACTTGCCGTCACCTGTTTGCCGCAAGCTGGAGGCAAACTGTGCCTGCAAGATAAGCAGATGCTGGGGGTTCCAGTTGGACTGCCGGCCTTTACGCTTCTGAGCTGGTGACATGTCCTCAGACTCCTCGTGTGTAGCACCATCTATATCTGACCGCTCAGACAGACTGGTTGGTGTGGAAGATTTGGAGACATGGCTTTCTGTCAGGTTCCGAAGCATATCAGAGATGTCGGACAGGGCATTTTCACGCAGAGGTGAGTTAGACATGAATGAAGCCACAGCTGAAGATGCCTTGGCCAAGGTAATGGTTGAGGAGGGTGACACTGAAGAAGGAGTTGACATGGAGGAGGACAATACAGCTGATCCCATGGAGCTGCTCTTTTCGCTCTTACCTTTGGTTAGGTCAATGGGCTGGTCATTGTTGATGTGGTAGAAATAGCGGTCGAGATGCTCATTTGTCTTTTTGGTCTGAGCTGGAGTAGAGGCAGCTACAGCTGCCTTCTCTCCCAAACTGTTGCTCATCTTGAAGAGCATGCTCATGGGGTCTAGAGATGGAAGGGCAGGTTTAGCAGCTTTACCAAGGTGAACATTCATGACAGACTGAAGTGCACTTAAGGGGTTGACAAATGGCTGTTCTGGAGGATGGTCAGTTATAATTGCAGTGCTGCTGCACAGCGAGGTGGCGGGAGTTTTCACAGCATGGTCAGTGCCATTCTCTAAAGACTCTTTTGTGAGAGCCTCGCCATTGGAGTCCTTGTGAGCATTTGTTGACCCATTGCTCTCTGGTGTTTTGGCTCCTCTCCTCTCTTTAGGGGACTCCCCTCTGGCAGAATCGCCAGCTTCACTACTGCAAGGAGAAGGTGTGGTTCTTCTCAGAGGGGAAGCTCTTGCTCCCGGTTCCCTCATCTTCTCCTCCACTTTGGCCACCTTTTCCGTAACTTTCTTGACAAGCTCTTCCATGGCATGGAAATTATTTTTGGGCAGAGGTGAGGTCTGGCAGCTTGGAGGGGAGATAAGGGGTTGGGTTTTGGTAGGTGACAGAATCTCTTCTCCAGAAAACATGTACTTTAGTGGGGAGCTCTTTCCTGAGTTGCGCAAGGAAAGTTTCATGATGTTTGGAAGCTGATAGGCAGCATGGATGCTAGGGTAGCCTCCCCAGCTGGGTGTGCCATTCTGTGCTTTGTTGATTGCAGAAGTGACTGTGTTTTCCAGTGACTTGAGGATGTCAAATCCACCCTTAGGGCTTTCTTCCAGATCTTCTTCAGTCAAATACGGATACTTGGAGGAAATGTCGAACTTCTCCTCAGGTTCATCTTCCATTGCTTTCCTGTCTTTGCCACTATTAGGGAGTTCCTTGGTGCACTCTTCTTCTTTTTCCTCTTTTTTAATTTCCATAGCACTGATGGCAGGAGATATGCTAGGTGGAGGGGGTGCAGGTGGAGGTGGAGAAAAAGCTGTGGCAGCCAATGGTACTGACTGTACCTTATCCTCAGATGAGGGCACAGTGGTAGGGGCTGGGGTAGTGGGTGACTCCATGATGGGCTTGCCTTTTTTGATGGCAGAATTGGTGACCTTTATGAAGTGGCCTGTCACCATCATGTGAGCTGTTAACTCCTGAAGGGTATCATGTGAACTCCCACACTCCATGCACTTCAGGATCTGGGATTTCCGAGATTCAAACTGCCACGCATAGCTAGCGCCGTTCTGGTGGCCATAGCGGTTATTTGGAGTGATGTAGGGATTTGCTGTTTTCTGCAGCAGGTCGTTGGAGTCAGAGAGAGAGGGTTTGGGAGTGCCTCCATTGGAGTCCGGTGAGCTGGGCAGTTCCAGCTCAATAGGGGCTCTTTTGCGTGCAGAAGAGATGATCTTGGCTGCTACAGGCGTCACAGGCTCCTTGAGAGGCACTTTCTGGTAGTGTTTCGTCTTGATCATATGGACGCTGAGATCTTGTAGTGACTCAAAGGAATGGCCACAGTACATGCACTTGAGGACTTTCTGGGCATCCTCCTTGCCTTCCATCTCCAGTAGAGATCGCTTGCGAGGCTTGGACCAGCGTTTTGTGCCCTCGCTATCAGTCTCGTGGTTATCATCTCGGTAGTGGCCTGTTTCATTCATGTGCACAGTAAGCTCAACCAGCGTGTCATAGGCAGCACTACAGTCCTTGCATCGAAACTTGCTAGCACCAGTAAAGATGGAGCCATAGAGTTTGGTGCTTTGCCGGTACAGCTGCACAGTACTAAAGAGGTTTGGCTCAGATGCTGGGTGCAGTATTCTGTTCTGGTTCTGCGAGACTTGCTGCAAGGTCTTGGCCACCGCTGACTGGTGCCAGTCGTAGCCCCCGCTACCGCAGCTACTGCTGCTGCTACTGCTGCTGCTACTGCTGTGGCTGCGAGGGGGTTTTTCAGGTGGAGGCTGCGTCATATTCAAGTTCAGGGATGACCAGTAAGAATTGGTCAGGAAGCTGGTGTAAATAGCCTTCATCTGCTCTAGACTGTCAGGGCCCGTGGTAGCGGCTTCCTCGCCGCTGGGAGGGGCAGAGGTTGTCATCCTCATGGACGCAGTTGAAGAGAGTGATGTAAGTGGCTCCTTGGCAGTGCCATCCTCCTCGTTCTTCACCGAGGCACTCTCGAAGTCTGACATGCGGTCACTAGACTCGCTGAGGTGTGACTCACTGTCCATCTCATGGCTGGAGAGGTCTGCAGCTGGAGAGTCGTGGAAGCCTGGCCGTTCTTTGAGGAGGAAGTCCTTGTCCTGGCACATGTACTTAATGGCAGGCTCCTCCTCAACCGCTGAATCATCTCCCTCCACATCCTCATCCATTAAGGCAGCCTCTTTTAGCTCCTCAGGAACGTATGCTGCAGAGAAACAAAAAAGAAAGAAAGAAAGAAAAGACGTTGTTATTGCCACGTCCAATTATAAATATTTTACAAACTGCTATCCGCATTGCCTTGCAAAGCATACAGACAGCTGATAGAAATGTTAGGCATCAGTGTTTTCCTCCACTCCTGACAAACAAAACAGTCAGGCCATTTCAAATCATAAACTCTCGCAGTAATTCCTTCGCAACTTCACTACTGCGTTATATTGCCAAATGAAATGAAGTTACATTTCCCCTTCCCTTTGTTCTGAGAAGGGAGAAAGCCAGCGAGACGGAGAGACGGTGGGAGAGAGAAAGGGAGGGGAAAAAAAAAGGAAAGAAAAAAAAAGAATGTCTCTTCAAAACCAAGTTGCCACCTTATTCTTCTCAAGGGGCAACAGCTTGAAATTAAAACTAAATTTGAAATTAATGAAGCACATTCTGGAGGTGGCATTCGTTTCTGAAGTAATAAATTACTTGTATCAACCTCAGAGACAGCAGTTCCTGTCTGTCAATTAATATGTCTTACGCTTCTTCTGCAGCCTCTAATGCATTCCCTAACAGACACACTCGCCATTTAAATTAAGAAAGCATTTTCACTCATTACTCGGCAAAGGCTTGCCAGCTCGTAAATAAAAATGAATGTATGTATGTTTCCGATGTAAAATCTCCCCGCGCAAAACACATTTGCGTCAATTACGGAAGATTAGAAAGTTGAAAGTTATTATTTACTGTTTAGCCCGGAGTGTATGCACTCGTCTCACATTTGAATACAATAGCTCGCGAGGAAAGAACGAACGAAAGAAAAAAAACAAAAACAATGCCGCAATATATGGAAGGCATTAGAATGAAACTAAAGCAGAAGGCATCTAATTGTTTTCACTTATTGTCATTTTTGCAAGTACGAGAAAAATGCAAGTGAACAATGAGAAAGATAGCAAGGGTAAGAGAGGGAAGAGAGAAAGAAGAGAGGCAAAGCGTATAATACATCGTGGTAATTCCGCACATTCCAGAGTGTAACTGTTGATCACGCATCGGCCAGGTATGTAAACAGCTCTAAGTGAGGACAGTATGCAGGGCTTTTCTGTGAACATGTTCCATCATTTTAAACGACTGCAACAGTCAAACTAGTCATGCTACAATTTCAACACACAGCATATAGATTCAAATCTAAATACAATTTCTGTCAACATGCATGCAGGGGACACATCTCCAACCTTTGGAAAAGCGGATTCCTCTGCTTTGTACAACAAAGACGGGGATTCAAATCTAAAATAGCTGCCATAGTGTTTATTCCAACCATTTAAAACATGCTGAATTGCATTTCTGTTAGTCTGATAGAGAACGTCTTCCGTTCGGTTCAAAGAGCCCCAACACTGTAAGCCTACTGACAGTAGAAGGTGTAGTGGAAATGCTCCTTGAAAGGGCATTTGGTGGTCCGAGTATTTAACCACATTGGCCTTAGCGCCATAAAAAATCACAAGTGAAAAGAAGACCGTCATCATGAGGACAGTCATTTTGTAGCCCTCGGCAGTGTCACGCCACAGGACCGGCAGAGGCACAGACACCTCTTAGCTTTCAGTTGTAGCCGAACAACACGCACCTCATGCCTTTAGGCGGTCTGTGTGGTTACAATAGTGAACACAGGCTTTTAATGGTCTCTATACTCTGTGGGGAAATGCCTGATTTGGTCTAATTTACAAATTTCCCCATGAATATTTAGATTTATGATAATGCCTATGCTTAATATATCCACCGGATGGATAAAATTGATTACAGAAAGAGCCAATGTGGACCTTAAGTTGTGGGACACATGTAGAAAGTGTCAGTCAAACATCAGTTAATTATAATGTGTTGGGTTTAGATGCTAAGGTTACAACTTAATGGTATAAATGATGATATAAAATCTACAGAAAATGAATTCGGGATCAACGTGGAGACACGGATCACAAGCAGCCTGTAACGTCTAATCGGCCCCCACACAATTCACTAACTGTGATCATGTAGCACACGCACACACACACACACGTACTGTAGCACACTCACATACACACTATCACTGCCGTATACACGTACACACTGCCATCTGTTCTGAATCAGCCAAAACGACAGCTGTTTAAGAGAACAATGCCTTCGTTCAGGAAGCAAAGCAGCACTTTACATCAAGGCCAAACAGCAAAGTAAAATCTTCGTTCTCTCTGCTACATAACCTGACTTCAAACCTGCGGTTACCACACACACCTCAGCAGGACAGGTTACATCCTCACAACCCTTGTAAAGCCCTGCACCTCCACCAGTGAATGACCTTGAACACAAATCACGAGAAAGGTAAACACAAATACAGAATTAGTGAGAGCGAGCATGAGGGCGTGGAGGGACAGAATACCTTGATCTCATCACTGAGTAAGAAATCTGTCCCGCTACTAACCTTGACCTGAAATTAGCAGCACAAAAAGCACTGAAATCAATGCTGTCAGAAACGACATGCGCAACCAATCCCTTTATGTGTGTGAGAGAAGTATGGAATAGGATTTTCATTCTATGCCACTTTTGTGTAAGTTCTTTCCTTTTTATCCCCTTTATATACTGTATATTTTATACATTGTTTGAGACTGGGCTTTGCACATACAGGACATACCCATGCTACATCATACTCACATTACTTTTATTAGAAAACTAGTTTTAACAAAGTGAGTCATGCATTAGCTTTATTCTTTTCAAACGTCTTTATATCCCAAATGGATATAACTGATAGAATACAGTGATGCCTTGATTTGATACACTTTGGGATACAGCAAAAAATAAGAAATGGCTGAAATGTGACACATGTTAATATATGTTATTATTTCAGCTTACTACAGCATTTAACATGCTTTGTAGGGTATCTATGTAATGCTCTAGCCACAAGCTAATATATTAGCCCCAATCTAACGCTGTAATGCAGTAGCCAGAAGATAATATGCTAGTCATCATACCACATATACTATGCAGTATCAAAGTGCAGCATGTGATGCTGTAAAATCATGACTAGCATGTTAGCTTGGAGTTGGTGTGTTGGCTCAGGGCTGTATACATAATAGTGTATGTATAGAGCATTAGACAGAGTTGCTATAAGATTTAAAAAAATACTTTTATAATGTTATAATAATAACAGTTTTTAATGCTCTTATAAACTAAAATAAAATCACATATTAATGAAAAAAAGAGTGTTTACGTTCTGCCCAATTAATAATTCCCTCTCTGTTTTTTCTGTATCAAACAATGTATATAAAGTAGACACAAACACATCATATTGAAGGGAACTATGAACTATGACTTATTAGAGATCTTATTAGGGATGTAGCATATATATATATATATATACTAATATATAATATCATACAATCTATCTATCTATATATATCTATATATATATATGCACACAAATAAAAGTGTGTTCTCTGTGGCGAGTCGGAGAGACCAAGGCTCACTTCAAAGTAATTTACTGACACCAAACACAAAATCAAACTTGCCTGACAACATGAGTAGAAGACAAGACGGGGTGTCTGGAAAGACCCCAAATCCTTAACACACACATACGCACACACACTCACTCACACGTACAGAGTTGCCTTGGCTGTGGTCCAGGCTGTCCAGCCCCCTGTGTGCCCAGAGCCTGTGTGTTCTAGCTGGGAACAATATTGAGTTTTCATCCCTGGGCCCACTGAAGCCCAGGCTCCGGCCCGGGTCTAAACACACCACACAGGTGCTCTTTTAATTAGAGAACAGGATGCTTCGATGCTGAGAGTGGGCAAGAGGAGGGGGGTGGAGGGAAGGGGGGGTTCTGAAATGAGAATAACCTCCCAATGAATTGGCATCGGATTGGAGCGAGAGCTTGATCTAATTTACACTTGGACATCCAGAGAGACGACCAGCAGAGAATGCAGCTTTGAAAGCCGGAGGAAAGCAGCACCTTTCAAACTGAGCGTCCTGCCCGTGTTCAGTCCAGCAGCAAACTCTCCGATCGGCACACAGCTAGTAGGCTTCAGCAGGGCCTGAATGATGAAATGAAATCATACTCCTTGTGAAGAATTCAAATTCCGCTACTGCTCAGCTCTGTTCCATTACTTTATCATTTGCATAATTTCAGGGATTTGCCGTGATCTCCATTGTTGAAGACATATGCCTGCTAATCTTCTGAAATGTCTCCTAAATTCATGTAAAATAACTCATTCGTGCTTTGCGCTGAGTAGGTGCACATGGGATGTTGGTTTGTTCTTGGTTAGGAATTTTAAAAATGGAATCCTATCAATATACCTGAAGCTCTGAAATACATGTACAACAGCACAGAAAAAACACAAAGGTCTTATTTATTGTTGTTACAGTCTAGATATAGTGCACTACACTAAAACAGTACAGAAAACAAGAAATGGTTATTGCAAGTTCTATCTTTTTATTTCATTTTTTTCAGAAATTGTTATTGCATTTTTTAAAACTGTGCTTTAAAAAAAACAAAAATTATGTGAATTGAGAAAAGCTAATTCAGTCAACACTTCACCTGTGTTTGTAAGTGGAACAGGGGATATTTTATTAGGAATTATACTAAATTAAGTCATTGTACTGTACATAGTCTTGTTTGTTTTTGTGTTTTTTTAGAAAGCAAAAATTCCCCTTTTCCAAGATGTTTGTCACTGATTGACAATAAAAACAAAAAGGAAAAAGTCAAAACTGTACAGTCAAAGCCTGTCTGCTACAGTAAATCAATTGCAAATGCAACTTTTGTGTAATTCTCTATGTAATTACTACATAGTTACTATGTAGTAACATAAACTTGTTTAATAGCATAGCAAAATGTCTAAGGATAACAAACAGTAAAATTCAGAACTAAGACAATGTGCTTGAACATGTGCAATCAATCAAGAGACATCTGCAGGATGTTTAAGGCAAACTAGCACTAGGTATGAACCTGCGTACGTGAGCGTTTTCTTGTGTTTTTCCCTTCACTTTAGCTCAGCAAGAGTAAAGGCTCTGTAGGTATCTGTGGGCCTCACCAAAACTTCAGTGCTTTCTTGTTGTGTGAATGAGAAGGAGAGGAGGAGAAAGGAGAGAGAGTGAGCTACTTGGTGATTTTCAGAAAGCAAAAACATCCCTTTTGCAACATTTTTGTTATTGATTAACATAAAAAAAGAAAAGGAAAATGTCAAAATTACAGAGTCAACGGTCTGATATAGTAAATCAAATGCAACAACACTTGGTTGTGTAACTTGCTATGTAATTACTATATAATTACTATGTAATAACATTAGAATAGTATAGCAAAACTTATAAGAATCACAAAAAAGTAACATACAGTACTAAGAACATGAGCCTGAATGTGTGCAAGCATTCGAGAGACATCTGCAGCACTAGCGCTAGATATGAGCGAGAGCACGTTTTCCCATGTTTTCTTTCACTTTAGCTCAGCGAGGTAGAGGACATGTAGGTATCTGTGGGCCTCACCAATACTTCAATACTTTCTGGGTATGTGAATGAGAAGGAGAGGAGAGAGTGAGCTACTTGGTAATTAAATCTGCTATATATAGCCCCCAAAGCCCACATTTATAATGGGAGGTATCTCTCTTCTAATGTGGCACTATCTGCAATGTGATATCATTAGGGGGAAAATGGTTTGTAGCCTTAAGCAGACAGGCTGTCTGTGTGGGGCTGGAGAATGTGAGATAGCACAAATCTCTTTCTCTTCTTTCCTCTTCTCTCCTCTCACTCTCTCTCTCTCTCTCTCTCTTTCTCTCTCTCCTCCTCTCCTTCCTTACGTCCCCTCCTCCTCCTCTTCCTCCTCCTCCTCCTCTCTCCAGCTATCATGACCTGCGTTAATGAAGTTAATTGAATCTGAGATCAATAATGCTTAATTATTGCGATTTGACATGCACAGACAAATTGGTGGGGAGGCCAGACGAATACGCATGTATGTGTGCGTGCTGGAGAAAATGTGTGTGTGTATCCAACGCTGGGGTGGGCGAGGGGGCATGGCTAGATGGAAGGAGAGAGGGAAAGAGGGAAAGAGGGAGCGGACAGGCGTGCCATCGATCCCAGAGAGACGCCCATCGACCAGGCCCTCTGACGGATGGAGGCACCTCTCCAAGGCTAGAAAGAGAGCAAGAGGGGGGGGACTAACTACTTTGCCTTGCTCGGGTCTGCACTGAAGGAAGTGATGTAGGACTGTCATGATTATTTGATAAAATCAAACCTGACAACAAGCAAAAGAAAATGAAATGAAATTTGCATGCTGATACAGCACATCCTAAATTAGGTTTCTCAGAATAGAAACAGTGCCAAATGGACATTTGTATTTTTGCCACATAGTGTTTGTATGCTGTACCTGTTGGAACAAAACTTTCCCAAAACGGTAATGAAAACAAAACAAAACAAAACAAAAAAACCCTTTAACAAACATTTTAATATTAACTTTAAGTTAATTCTAAGTTAATGTAGTTTCTCTCTCTCTCTCTTTCTCTCTATCTCTCTCTTTCTTTCTAAATATATATATATATATACATATTTGTTATAAACAATTGAATACATTTTACCCAACTCAAAACAATATGTTGATACTTTTTTGTTCCTTTAAAGTCCCTTTTTTTAGGTTAAATAAAACAAATTCATTTGTTTGTAAGAAATATGAGTCATTTTTTAGGTTGGACCAGCGAAACACTTGTTATAGTGTATATATATATATGTATGTATCTGTAAATAATTTTCAACATGTCATTTGACCAGGGGTACCCAAACATTTGCATACATTATTCTTCAGTTATATTGCAACTTATATAATACACAGTAACAGCTGTAAAGTGCCTTCATGAATTTTACCTTTGAATATTTTAGTAATAATTCATGCAATGAAATGAGTAATACTCACAAGCAGATGATTCACACATTTATCAATCAATGCATCAATGCTTTTATTTTCAGCATGTGTCCAGCCCACCAGCCTCTCTTTCTCTCCATAGCACAGAGAGAAAGAGAGACGATGGCCCTATTACCTATGGAATTACTCAGGCCTTGTTTACAGCCTGCATGGTGCTTAGTGATTGTTAATTACAAGGGCTACAGGGCCAGCAGCTGTGTAACAACATGTACTTTTCCTAATTGGCCCAACACACTTAGCAGGAGGCTAGCCACTCTTAGTTGTTCTTATTTACACTTTGGGTGGCAGTATTGCTGCCCTTACTGTGGTAAACATCATAAGGATGTGCTTTTATAATATATATGTCATGGGTATCGTCCAGGCTGAACTACTGCATGCATCATAAATAAAGATTTCTAGACCAATTATTGAGAGCCTGTAAACGACAACTAGCGTGCAGTAATGACACTAAATGCATAGAAACCAGTATCTGATTGGATGTTAGGCCATTATGACATCATCTTATTTTAGTAATTGATTTTTACCTTGTTTGATGGTATATTTGTTGTACCTCCAAAGATCAGAAGATTTAGCATCTCTTGGTGGATCTTATTTACTTATTTACTTTTATGCGTCATTTGAACACAGCAGCTGCTGTTTACATTGTGTGAATATTTCATGATGAATGGACCAACAGAAATGGCCCAAAATCATTTGGAAAAAAGTCTGGCTCCATTGACTTACATTCAAACTATCTTAGGTTTTTGCCCTCTCCTGTAAAGTTGCCAATTTGGAGACACTTGTTTTTCATTGGACAGTGATGATATACAGAGATGAGTATCAGCATATGTCTACATGCCTATATAAAAATATTATCCTGTATTAGCTTTTTTCCCTTATCAGTGCATATGAATAAAGGGGCTGTACAAAATAGGACAAAAATTAAATTAAATAAATGTTATTGTATGTAATGCAAAAATACATAATTACTAAAATAATAGAACTCATAGCTTTCACGCAGTCTTAGATTTTTAGGACTATTTTTTGCTGGTGCATATACAGCTATCCCAGTTTGTCCATCACTCCGTAAAAAAATAAATAAATGAAAAACAAAAATCAGACAAAAACTGTGTAAATTGTACTCAGGTATCGTGATCTGTGCTGCGTTCTCCATGTGAAGCGGGCCGTTTGCACCATCCAGAAAGGCATGCGTGTTTAGGCCGCGCAGTGTTGGAGGAGTGAGTGATGACGGCCGACAGTGAGGGAGAGAGGAGGCAGGCTGGATTAGAGCACAGATAGAGGCAGGGAGGCGCTGCAGCAGCAGCTGAACACAGACCGGGTAAACACAGACGCTAGCACAACTAATCGCCAGCTCATGCCACTCAGCGGGAGAGCCTCTGACAGTCTGTGTGCATGTGTGTAAGTGTGTGTGAGTGTATGTGTGTGTGTATGTGTGTGTGTGTGTGTGTGTGTGTGTGTGCCTGTGTGTTTACACACCCCCGCTCGCTCTCTCTCCCTCTCTCTCTGCTAGTGCATGACAACCGGTAACCACTCTGGAGAACAGTACTTCCCCCACCAAGCTCCTTAACACTCCCGCTAAAGAGTCGAGACACAAAAGCCAACAGCCTCCAAGACACACACACACGTGGGTGAACACACACTTATACATTTCAATCCTGCAAAATATTATGCCTTCACTTTCAAGCACGTTCTTAGATTTGCATTTACAGACCAACACAGACATTCGCCTGGCTGCTGTGACCATTACACTGGACTGGCCCACAGTATCTGCTGATATTGATGGAGCTAAACTGCTGTAGGCTAAACGTTGAGTTCACTGTTCTTTCTGAACCGGCTGAATTCTATGAACTGAGTAACACATTTTAAAACTTGAACAATGTTTATATGCTACATCAAACTGACAACAACATGTAACCACTTTGCAAATGAGAACTGACAATAATATCGCTTTAGAAAAGTTTGGATTAACTACAGAGCCTGGAGGCTGCTACATATTTGACACTTTAAATTTCATCGTTTGATACTATCTGTGCTGAGAATTTTTAGCTTCAGAAATTTGGCATCAAAAAACCACAGAAGACTACACATTGATGATCCACCGCTTAACCCCGGATCTCAGTGATTGAGCAAACATACTAATCTCTGACTGTTAAAACAACTACAGAACAGAAACGCTATTTGATCATTGACTTCAGTCATGTATCATACAGGCGGCCTTCAAAAACACTTTTGTTGACAAAATCATTTTGGAGCCACATCACATCACAAAATGACTTCCAATCAAAATGTTACATGTGCTTCTTGGATCATTTCCTCCAAATATTTGAACCCCGAGGGTAAAACAGCATAGCGTAGATGTTCTCAAGGGTAAACACACACTCACACAAATACACTGCCTCTACACATCTTCCAGACTGCTATCATTCACGCGCTCTAACGTCAACATCATTCTAGTGTCCCCACATCTTATGCCAATACACACACACACACACACACACTCACACACACTTCTGTGTAATGAAAGCTATATAAGCTGTCTTTATGCTGTACCACTAATAGAAAGCTATTTAAAGAGTGCTATAGCCTCTAAACATTCGTCTCATAAATCCTCATAAATCCTCTCTTTGATAAAGCATAACTCTAGAAAACCTTTTGTAGAAGGTGGTTGTTAAAAGTGCATATATATATATATATATATATATATATATATATATATATATATATATATATATATATGTGTGTGTGTGTGTGTGTGTGTGTGTGTGTATTTTTTCCCTGAGGCCTCACTGAATTTGCTAACCTCTCTTTAACTCAAAGCATAAAACAGGCTGTTTTTGTTACGACCTTTACGACTGCCTTTACGACTAATCTTGCTAATCTTAAATAAATAGACCCTATTCTGATTGGCTGCCCTGCATTGTGTCTGTATCAGAAAAAGAGGTGGAACCTTCAGTATGAATGGATGGTGCTAAACTGCTGCAGGCTGAACAGGTAGATATATGTTAATGAGTTGTGACATCACAAAAACAATAAATGAAAAACAGACTAGTTTTGCAGCTTAGTTACCACATATATGGATTCCAGAGTGAATGGAAAATGTTGGAGCTTAACAGTTACAATAGTACCTCAGACCGCTTTTTTAAGGGAAGAGCCCATTATTCAAGGGATGTTCAGTGTTCTATGATTCAGGCCCTGTAAAGCTTTCATCTTTAAGAAGCAGGAGAAAATCAAGCTACACTCTTGTTTCAGGTTTGGAAAACACCACAACACTATTGGTCTGGAGGGATGCATAGCTGTGAAGAAGCCCTTGCTGAGAAAGCAACACAAGAAAGTAGATGAAAACATAAGAAAATCAAAGCAAAACAGAATCTTAGGAAATCTAACAAAGAATCTGCTGGACAGAAGCTCAGAACAATTAATTAAAGTGGTCATCCCCAGACCTCAATGTCACTGGATGTTCACGAAATCACATGGATCGTGAGAAGCGGAAATGCAGCCAACTTCTACGACTGGAATTTGGAGGTTTGCAAAAAATTAAAGCAAGTCTCCTGAAAAAAATGGAAGCTGTAAGGGCAAGGAGTGGACACATTAAATACTGACGATCTAGAGTTTATATTTAGTTAAATAAGTTTATAGTCATTTGACTGGAAATAAATGAAGGGTGGTCTTGGACTCTGTACTGCATGTGTGTATGTATATGCATTTGAGGGAGGGAGGGAGAGAGAGAGAGAGGTAGAGCGAGACTGGTGGATATACTGTTCTATGTACTGTACCCACATAATTGCATACAAACCTGCATACAAACACTGAGTGTGTGTGAGTTTGTGTGTAAGTGTGGGATACAGAACACAAGTATGTGTGGGTGAGTTTAAGCAGTCACACACAAATGCTTGTGCGTGTATATGTGTGTGTGTGTGTGTGTGTCTGTGTCTGTATGTGATTGTCTTGCATCTCGGTGTGCGGGTCCTGATCCGCAGTGCTGTATGGTAAACAGGAACGCTTTCCCTGGAAGGAGGAATTTCCCCCAGCAGCCCCCTATATCAGTAATAGTGGCGGTAATGAGCTGCAGCTGTCAGAGCGCTTTCCGCTCCTCGTCCCTGATTCATGTTCCTGCTGCACAACATCTACAACTGGAACAAATGTTTACCCCAATGAGAAGCAGGCAAACACGCCCTGCCCGGCGCATGGCTCTTAACAGACTAACTAATGGCCCCGGCCCTATTTTAGCCCTTTTAATAATGCAAGCTGGCCTGTGAGATGCAGCGCTACCATGGGAAAATAGTGCTGACCATTAAATGGTGGATATTTTGTTCTAGGTATGTGAGACTAAAATGTGTAAGAGATAGGAGAACAAGCTACACAGACGGTAAGGATAGCTGTTTTCTTTCTCCTGAAAATGTATTTTTAAATTTCTGTATGAATTCAGCAGCTACAGTAGCAATGAACAATGGAGCAAATATATAAGTTATGTTAAGTTATGATGAGGAAATGAAGTGTTCTTATTATTCAGTTATCAATGTTGAGATGTATTATTCATTAGCTATTACAAAACATATGGTAGTTACTAATATGTGCTTAATGAAGTTATGATCATGCAACAGCACAATATAGAATAGAATAGAATAGAATAGAATAGAATAGAATAGAATAGAACTGAGTAAAATAAAGTACAATACAACAGCACAGAACAGAATAAAATAGAATAGACTAGACTAGACGACTAGAATAGAATAGAATAGAATAGAAAGAATAAAATAGAATAGAACTCAATGTAACTGAGTTAAATGAAATAGCATACAACACTACAACATAGAATAGAATAGAATAGAATAGAATAGAATAGAATAGAATAGAATAGAATTGATCAAGGCAAAATAAAGGAAGAATGAAGTTAATTAGAGGAAAAATGATAAGAGAATAGAATAGCACAAGATAGAATAGAATAGAATAGAATAGAATAGAATAGAATAGAATAGAATAGAATAGAATAGAATAGAATAGAATGTAACTGAGTAACATGAAATAAGTACAATGGAATGGAATTCAACACCACAACACAGAATAGACTAGACTAGACTAGACTAGACTAGACTAGAATAGAATAGAATAGAAAGTTGGAAAGGCATCTGATGGTGTCTGAAGGTGTTTCTCTTGGAGGGTGTGTAGTTTTGATTTGTGTCGAGCTAATACAGCTCATTTAAATGAATGTTGTGATGTGAAAGTCTTAAAGGTGCTGGCTGCTGTAGTGCTGCTGTGTGATGATGTGGAACTACACTGTTTTTAATATTACAGTTTTTTTTTCTTTCTTCCAGTAGTCCAAAATATGTTTCCTTTTTCTTTCTTTTTGAGAAGCTGTGTGTGTGTGTGTGTGTGTGTGTGTGTCCGTATGTGTGTGTGTTTACCCTACATGGCAGTAGATCTGTGACTCAAAACGGCACCACAGTGTGCCATTGCATCCTGGCAGTGGCATTAATCACACTTTTTTAATTAGCACGGACCGGCTTTATTAATTAGGTGTGATGCGCCACTGATATGGCCTCTCTCTGTCAGTCCTCCTTCCTCATCACGCACACACACACACACACCACCCTCTAGCCATCAGACCTCCTCTCTCACAAGCAGATGTCTCAACCTCTCAGAGACGGAGAGAGAACGAGAGAGAGAGAGAGAGATAGAGAGTAACTCTGAGATGGAGTGATTGCTTCATCTACAGGACCATAAGAATGAAACGAAAAAGTCATGACGGTTGAGAGCAGGTTGATTCATAAGGACAGAACTGGTGGATAACTACTATAATATTAAATTAGCAATGTGCTTACTAAGGTAGTTATAAGCTCAAATACTATATATAAAACTCTAAAATAGTATCTCACAATGCTAACATAAATGCAGAAATTATATCAGTGTAAAATTAATATAAATTAAAAAACCTAAGTAATAATATTAGCATTGTAGTTGTTATTCATTACCAGTGAAATAGGATAGAAATAAGCATAATATGTTAAAAAGTGCTAAAATAAGATATAATAATACTAAATAGTTAGATAATATGTTAAAATGTTTAAATAGTATTTCTATTAGCATTGTAACTACTAGTGGTTACCAATAAAATAGAATAATAATAAGTATAATATGTTAAAAAGTGCTCAGATAAGATGCAATAATACTAAAACAATGACCTAATATGTTACAATGCCTAAATATTATTATTATTAGCATTGTAACTGCTATCAGTTGCAATAAGGTATTAGTACAAGACTACAAGAAGTTGAAATGCTTAATTAATATGTTAAGAAATGTGAAAATGTTAATGCTGTGATCATAAAATAATGTATAACAGATCTGAAACAATGTGTTAAGCCAATATTTTTAGTACTGTTCATACTATTAATATACTATTAATGTGAGACTTACATTGCAATATCTAGACAATACTAAATAATGGTAGAATGTTAAAAAGAGATAAAAATGTTAAAATAAATTATTATGGTTTACCAATCATAAAATGTTAGTTATAATGTTTAATGCATTGTTCTTAGACTAATAAAACTACTAAACAGTACTTAGAATGCTGAAATGTATAACACTAAAAGTTTTGTAACCAGTAGTATTATACAGTGAAGTAGTACTTTGTAATTACAGGTAATTACAATGGTAAAAATAATATCCACTGATAATGACATTGTAATAAATAATATAAAAAAAATACAATTAATATGCAAAAAAGTACAAAATAAATAATTAAATTAACAGAAGAATAAACAGAAGAGCAGGATAGCAATGTGCCTTTAAAGAGCCGGCGAGTATGTGATGTACAGAAGTAAGATAGAGACAATATGACAGGGATTATAAAACAGAAGGAAAGGGGATTGTGAAGGAGGAAGGGAGGGAGGGAGGGAGTGCTGGAAAGAAGAAGAGTGTATGGCGAAAAGGGAAGCACAGGGTTGAGAAAATCAAAGCATGTAACAGAGGGCGTACTGAACAACTGAACTGCCCACACAGCTCTAGTACTACACTCAGCAGAGGAACAGAGCCAGTTCAGAGAATCAGCCTCCCTCTCTCTCTCCCTCTCTCTCTCTCTCTCTCTCTCTCTCACACCAAGCCACTTCACTGTGCTGGTGTTTATCTTGCACTGACATCCTCGGCCTCCTCCGTTCCCCCCCTCCCGTCCTGAGCACGCTAAACACACACTCCGAGAGACGACCGTAATGAGAGACAGACAGAGACAGAGAGAGTGAAGAGAGACAGTGGTCAAAGCCTGTGAAATGGAAAGAGGGACATAGAAGAGAGAGAGAGAGAGACAAAAACAGCCCATCTACTTTAAAATGGGATTGAGTGAGCATGGTCATGTGTACACTGTGACCTCACAGTGATTCGATTCAATTGCGTCGTGAAGTTTGACCACTGTTCAGCTCGATCCAATCCAATTCCTTTTGCTACATATTTTTAAACACGCTTTGTATATACAGAACTGAGCAAAAGCAGTAAATGTTTTCCATGTGTAAAATACACTAAAACAAAGACAAGTAAACAACACACTGTGCTTCTACAGCTTAGTTTCATCATTTCCATATCAGTTGAACAACTTTATGAAATGGCTGGATTGCAGCAAGATCCCTGCGACCAAACCTGTGTTCTTCTAACTGTACTCTTCTAGGCAACATATGAACCACTGCTAACGATAAAAAAATCCTGCCAACTTTTTTAGTATGTATATTTATTTGTGTTTATTCTAAGATTATATATTTTTACCTAAACATAACAAGCTTTAAACAATTTGTTTGGTTGTTTAAGATTTATAAAATACTACATGTACCTTGAGGAACAATTTTGTCATAGATGCAACACAGCCTGGACTCCCTGAGATAGTAACTTTATAGGGAGAGTAAAAACTTTAATGCATGTTAATACAACAAGATTCTGTTGTCAGCAGTTTTGGCCCACTATTGCTCAATTCATCATGAAATGTTTATATGATATAAAGAACAAATGACATTTTAAACAATATAAAACTGCAGATAAAATTGGATGCAACACAGAAGTAATAGATAGATAGATAGATAGATAGATTGATAGGGGCATATAACCAGACTACACTGCACCTTGAGAAAAGACTGCCCTAAACTTAACCCTTCGAAGAGAGTTCCCAACACATTCAAATATGCAAATGAGGCAGTGGACACATACACATTGTCACTGTCATTTTAAAAACTTGCATCTATTTTTGTTACCAACCACATCAATAAATTTAACATATTATGTCACAACACTTAAATAAAAATATAGTTAGCATTTATACTACCATTAGTTACAGTGTACTGCTAGTAGGTAAGTACTTGTTACAATGCCAAATGATGTTAAATAGTGATAATAATAATAATAATATATAAAACGATACCAATACGTACTAATACTAAAATGGTTACTGTGTTGAAATTGAAAACAGCACTTGCCTTCTGTAGAGTTACAAGTTTGGTGATATGAGGTTTTGTCAAAATGTGAAAATATAGAATAAAAACTGATTTAAATTTTTTTTCGTACCATGCCATTTGTCTTTATGCATTAACATCACATGTATAGGCTCATAAAGACATTACAATATTTGTTTTGATGACAGTAATAGATAATTCACATCCTCGAAAGACTTATCTTTCACCAGGTTTTGACTGAGTTCTCTTTGAATACTCTTTCAGTGTGCTCCCAATCATATTCATCCACTCAGACAAGAGTTCTGAAGCACAGCACATGCTCTTCTGCATGCTGCATGCAATTCAGAATTCTACCTGGGAGGTTTTCAAATCTCCCAAAAAACCCAAATCTCAAATTCCCACAGTGTAGCTTTAAGCCAAGTCAAATGAAAACAATTAGCAGCACCATTATTGACCAAACATGAAACAAACCAAAAAGAAAGAACAAAAAAGCACGAAAAGAGTACAATATTCAAGAATATTAGAGTTGATTGGAATCAATTCTAACATTGTGTATCATTGTGTAAATCGATGCATTGATTCATTTTTACACTCCTAGTTCGCACGCCGAGTCTCTCGTCCTGCCTGTCTCATGCCTGAGATGTTCAGCAGGGAGAGATCAGTGGAGCGCCACAAATGAGCATCATAGCCAAACTGAAATGACAGACTTGAATCTAATGACTGATAAATCGGGAACACACACACGCACACGCGTGCTATCACATGATATCATGTTGATTCGTGGCTAGCCAGAGCTAACGCGCTGGGTGTGTACTGTGTGGTAAGCATGCTCCCTGCGGCCTTGCGCTCTCCTTTACAGGCCAGTGATTAGCATCCCTGCGGCTAAACCTAGATGCTAGCAGAAGTGACACTGGAGCAGTGGCTGCGGTATGCTTCCTGCCAGACTTCATCAGTGCTGCTATACGGCCTACCTCACGCCACAATGAAAGACCGCTACAGTTTGCCTCATGCATGCCACCACATAAAACAACAAACAAGAGCAGAGGCTCAAAGAATTTCTGTCCATATAACTAGCAGTGTGTGTAAACGTGCAGGCTCCATCGTATACAGATCACATTTATCTCTCCTAGATTCCTTATAGGCCTTTAAGTGCCCCCTCTTATGTTTGGTCTAATTATTTCTTACTACTATCTCTACATCTAAATGTAATTCATTATGTAACTATGTAATTAACTATGTAATAGAATAATTACATATTAATAACTATGTAATGCACAGCTACATGTTACTTGCATATCTAGATTTTAGTTCAGTTTAAGTACATTCCATATTTAGTCTCGTTTGGCATGCTTCAGTTTCTCTCTAAGCCAAAAACAGTGATGTTCTCAGTGGTGGGCTTTATATCTCTGTAGCAGAGGTATTTGTGAGTGTGTGTGTGTGTGTGTGTGTGTGTGTGTGTGTGTGTGTGTGTGTGCGTGTGTGTTTCACTCTGTGGTATCTGAAGGGGTTTTCCCTTTGAATTAGGATGTGCTTTGGAGTGGATGAGCTGCTAAGCTGCCCTCACAGCGTTCTCTTTCCTCTTCTTCTCTACTCCGGCTTTGAGAGGATTTAGACGGGGCTCCAAGTTTAGTCCTAGTGCAGAAGACCAGCAAGGCTTTGAGCTAGCCTAAACTCTCTGAGCTAAATCCACTCCCTGTGGGGGGTGCTGGCAGGTGCAGGCCAGAATGTTTAGCGGGTCCCCCTCTTCTAAAGCGGAAGTTCAGGGGGCAGGGGGCACATGCACCAACACAGGGGGTCAGTGAACCAGCTCCAGGACAAAACAAAGACTTCAAGCAGAGAGAATGAGAGAGGGAAAGTGGGATAGAGAGGGATAGTGAGTTTGCAAAAAAGCAATTATAATGTATTGATATTTATTGGTGCTTTTGGATGTGTTGGTGTGATGGCAGAATATGGCATATAGATTCCAAAGAAACAACTCAAAGACATTGCTAAATATGTTTTTGCCAAATAATAATTGAATAGACAATTGAGTAAGATTAATAACTTTCTTATGTGAGCAACCTACACTTTGTAAACTTTGTACACTTTGTTTCCAGCACCAACTATTATCAACAATTCTGCCAAAATTACTAAGAATGGAAAGGTTACAACTTACCTCTGAATGGGTTAATACTTTGAGGGGCTGGTCGAAACGCAATGAATTCAGTATAACTCTATGTTGTTTCAACCACAGAAGTTTTGTAGCCTAACTACATTAAAATGTCCATCAGAAATTAAATATGACGAAAAGAGGATGCCTTGTCAAATGTGGTACATTCATATTTGAGCACATTTCAATACAATACTATTGAAATATATAGTATATACACTATATGTCTTTAGAGGAATCTATAAATAAAACATTTTAAAACAACAACTGTTTTACATTAAATGCTGGATACAGACATATGACATGGTGATTACAATAATATGGCTATGTATTCTGTGAAATATACATACAACCCATTAAATGAAGAAAAGCTACTTTCATGGTACAATAACAGCTTTCATGATGATGCTTTAATATGAATCAGTCTGATTGCTAATGACATTGCTATGAGAATAATAAAAATGTTCCTGTTTAAGTCCAATCTGTTTTATATTTTCATTTATGGATAACTTATTATTACTAATAATATTTTTAACTTGATTGAAAACGCAAATCCATATTAGATTTACCCTGGTGTAGGCTGTGCAACATGCTCATGCATTATTTATTTTATTTTATTTTTATTAGATATACTGTATGTTCCTGGACATACTGTAGAGTAAGCCTTGGCTAAATCTTAGTGTCAATGGAGAGTGACCATTTGAAATTGTTTTTAGTCTGGACCTAGGCTTAATCTGGGTCTAAGAAACTGCAATGCAGGCTACAGGATGACGCACTGAACTTATATATCTGTAAACACTGGTATTAGATATCCTGTAGATTGTTTTGACCCTTGCACATTTAGTGTATAATGACTACACTCACTATTGACTACACACCTTCTAGTCCAGGGTGCACAACTCTGGTCCTGGAGGGCTGGTGTCCAGCACAGTTTGGAGGTTTCCTTATTCAAACACACCCTGGCAATAAATGTAATCAGGGGTGTTTGGTAAGTCACTTATCCAGGCTGTACACTGGACTCCTCTGGGACTGGAGTTGTCCACCCCTGGCCTACTCACTACAATGAATATGAGTAAAGACAGTACAATATAGACAAGGGCCCAAATCTATAGCGTGCATATATACTATACATGTTTTTATCTGATTTATTGGACACTGTATGTTTGTTTACTCACAAGTTGTAAAAGACTAGTCACTACACTACATATGCAAAAAGTCCCTGAATGAATTAGATTAAGTAAAAATGAACTAACACATGCTCTACAGTACCATAATTTTGCATATTTTAATACACAGTTACTGTTTATGTGCTTAATTAAATATTCAATAAAAAAATAAGAAAAATATATTATAAAATGTGGCCTGCCCCAAAAAGAACAATATTTTATCGTTCATTTTTTCCCAATGTGTTAAACAAAATACGATATTTAAGATTGTTTTCGCCTAGAAAATCCAGTCAATGAGGAATGTTCAAACATTTGAATACAACTAAGTAATTAATCTGTAAATGCTTTTTAATCCATTTTTTATCAGATAAGAATGCAATATATTGTCTTTGCTGTACAGTTGCTGTACATTATAATTCTACTGCATAATGACTATAAACAGTAGTCAACACAATGAATCTGGGTCTAGTCAGTACAACATATGCAAAATCTATCTATGAATCATAATCTATGAATGCTGTTATCCTGTTTTTTATTTGAATCACTGTCTGTTGTCTTAGTCACCAGTTGTGTAATGACACATATACTGTATAGTGAATACTGACTGCACCCACTAGTCACATCAATGAATATGAGTGTAGTCAGTATAATGTGAGTAGGAGCCCATCTAATCTATAATCTATAATTAATCTATGAATGCTTTTTATCCTGTTTTTATTGGATACACTCTATGTTGTCCTAGTCGCCAGTTGTATAAGTGTGTAATGACTACACTCGTAGTCCTAGCGTAGCCTCGTAGCGCTGTGTTCTCCAGCCAGCTGTCATGCAGAGTGTCTGCTCTGTGGTTTGATCTGAACAAATTAATGTTGTACATAAAAAGAATTCCTGGCTTGCTCTGGCGCTGAGGTCAGGCTGTTCGTACAGAGAGGTAAAACGCTCTCTGCTAGCATCGAGTTGTTTTTTATTCGGATGAGGTCATTTTTCAAAACTTGAAGAGATCAGAAGATTCAGAAAGGCTCAGGATTGGAGATGTTATTGAGAAGTTTATTGCCTGTAGCTCTTTGGGGGAGGAGGCGGTGGGTGGGGGGTTCTTCTAAGAGGCAACCAATGTGTTTCTACATCCATACCTGGCTTTGAATGTTTCAGGCTTGATTTGTTACAGACTTATTTGGCAGGGACGAACGCTAAACCGCTGAAAAGCTTTTTAAGATGGCTCCTGGTCACCTCTTTCTCTCTCTCTCTCTATCTCTCTCTGTCTCTTTCACTCACTAACCCATGCACACACATACACAGATTCTTCTTTTTTGCCGAGCTTAAATGGATAATGGGGAACTAGAATGACCTCATGCCCACACACAGGCATGTGTCCACGCTCACTTTTTTATTTTTATTTTTTTCCTTGAATTTCACCATTTATGCTACGATGATGAAGGATGACAAAATATAAAAAAAATTGGGAGAAAATTAGTGGGAGGAAAAAAAAACCAAAATTAAACAACCCTCGAATGATTTCTAATAGCCTAATGCGTAATTATAAATCTTGGGTATTCAGCTTGTGAGCAAAAATAAAGGCAGCCGAAGCAATGCCAATCACTGCTCCGGCTCGGATGATAATCTTTGCACAGCCGGCGCCATGGCAACCAATATTAAGTGGACACTATAATCATATCATTAATTCAGCTTTGCGACCTCTTTGTCTCTATTTTTAAAACAGGTGAGAAAGTAGCAACCAGCAGCCTCCGCAGACCAACACGACTCTTCTGGCTCTCAACATTCCTCCTCGCGCACCGCAAAGCAATTTGCCTTTAGTGTTGATCACTGAGAAAGCAACGGGGGGCCACTTAATGCCTTTTACTCAGAAGACACAGAGAGGGAGTGAGTTTGTAGATATCATGTTTTGTATACTGGCAGTGCTGTATATAGAATGAAGGAGCTTTTTTTTCATCCTGTAATCAAATGTTCAGGTTTATTAATCCGTTTTAAATGAGGAACAAACTGAGCTAATCTGCAGTGGCTGTTACCACTGAAACTAACGCATTTCTGTCCTTTTTCTTTATTTTCTCAGGGCGTGAAATATTCCTGGGTGTAATTTGGCTGACCGTTGCTTGGATAAAGGTCAGAGCCACACTCTCGAGCTGGGCTTACACTACACATTGTGTGAAACTCAAACAGATTTAAAAATGAGGAACATCTCACACGTAACACTAGTCTTACTTTTTGCTGCATTACATCAATATAGCTATGCTATGAACAGTCTGTGGCAGATGTCATTCACTGTCATTGGCTGTTATGACGGATTATGTCCAGTAATTTGAAGGTTACCATTATGGTTAACTGTCAGAATGTTATGATGGATAACTGCTGTGTACTTTACAGAAATAAACATGTGACACCAGCTGTCATGACATTAAACACTATCACCATTATCATGATAGATAGATAGATAGATAGATAGATAGATAGATAGATAGATAGATAGATAGATAGATAGACAAACAAAAATACAGATAGAGAGAAAGACAGACAGACAGATATATATAAAGAGAGACAAACATACATAAAGACGTAGAGACAAATATATTAGATAGATATATAGATAGATAGATAGATAGATAGATAGATAGATAGATAGTGAGGCAGACAGACATATAGACAGATAGATAGTAAACAGACACATAGATAGATAAATAGATAGACAGACAGAGATGCAGACAGACCAGTGAATAAACAGAGGAATGGATAGATAGATTTTATCTGTATGTTTTAGGATAGATAGTTTACAGTTTTGTTACTAGTTTTAAAGCTTAAAGCAGCATTTACCTCACAGAATGTCTGTTCGTTTATGTTCCAGCACGTTATCTTAGATCTGCAGATGTTGGCCTTCTGCACATACCTTCTCTAAAACACAGAAAACATGGAAAGACTCTTTCAGTTATAACACTTCTGAACTGTGGAACTCACTTCCTGCTTTTATTAGACAGTCAAGCTCAGTGCATTTGTGAACATACTGTATCTTTTTAAGTCAGCATTTCATTACAATTTTATGGTTCCTTGGAATTTATATTTTTTATTATTATTATTATTATCATTAGACAGAGAAAGAGGGACAGACATACAGACAGAGAGATAACGCTGTATATTACTAAACTAAATCTTTTATGACAATTCCAAACAGTTTATGACATCTTCTATGGCACGTTCATGGCAAGTTTGTATTAATGTTATGTAGTGCTGATTGGTTATTCCCTGAACCACTCATTCCAGTAGTGATGCTGACCATCGAATACTACAGGTTAGTACAACATGTTGGAATGGGGCTAAATTGGCATCAATAACCAGCTTAAAAACTGTGTAATGTTTGTCCAGCTTAGCACACACACTCACACACTTGTACACATACACACTCCTGTACTGGTACCTATATGTGCATATAACCATATACACTTACACTGACACTGTTTTTGGCCCTCCTACAACTGTATAGAAAAGTCAAAGTTTTGTGGTTTTTGATTGATTTTTGTTGGTTTTTGTAATGGAAAAAACTTACCACATAAACAAACCTAAATATACTAACAAACCTAAATATAACACCAATTTCTATATATATCTGTCAGGCCTGGATGACAGAACCAACGCACGCGGAGTGTAAAATAGAAGAAAGGTTTATTAGGGAAAAGCCGGAAGAGTAGTCGAAGGAACAGGCAGGGTCAACAACGAAAAGTAAACAACAAGGCAAAAGGGCTAAGCAAGATCAAGGTCAAGGGGCAGGGGCAAAAACAGGTCAAGCACAAAACAGAAGAATGGCTCAGAAATGCAATGGAGAAAATCACAAAACCTCGCAAGGAGGTAAGGCAAACAGAGCGGTATAAATACAGGGGTAAATTGCAAACAGGTGTAGTCAATATTCGGATGACGGAGATCGATAGGCTGCCGGAGGACACGTGGTGGTGACGTCATCCGCTAAAGGATTCTGGGGAACGTAGTTCCCAGGCGGCGCGGACTCACCAGCGGAGATGGGCGGCGTGACAATATTTGCTTAGTTGAACATATGGTTAAAATCTCAACAAATAAAGATCATTCAGAGAATAAACAGTAACAGTACATCAATATGTGCTGAAATGTGTTCTCTATAGAGAAACATATGATTTACTTAAACATAGAATTTGACCACAGATGCCCAAACGTGGCATTTCACATGGGTGTACCCTACACTCATTCATCATATTGGTGCACTTTGTAGGTAAGCAGTTACTCATTGTAGGCCATCTACACAATTGCTGCACAATTTATGAGCTTCCACCCTTTGCTCAGTCAATCAGAGGAAAAGGACTACCATATGATCACTGCTGACCAGATATTATTTGAGTGGTAAAGCGTTCTCAGCACAGGAGTGACACTGACATGGTAGTCGATGGTAGTGTGTATTGCACTACAGCGAATGCCATGGACATACAACCATCAAAAGAATAGTTGCACCCCGAAGGAAGGATTGCAATGCTATTGGGAATGAAGATAAAGGTTAACAAATGATGATAAATTTAGACTGATATGGGCAATATTTATTGAGCTACACGTACAGAAGTAGTGTCTCTCAGTATGGCATGAGGCCGCCATGTTTGCTAACACAACATGCCAGATGTCCCGGCATGAAGTTGTAGAAGTTCCTAATGGTGTCCTACAATAATCCATCCCATTCAGCTTGAATATTCTCCCACAGTTCCTGCAAATTTTGTGGTAGGGGTGGAGGTGGAGTGACACCAGGCCTTCTGGACATGTGGTACATGACAATGAACCATTAATCTTGGCACTGGCCACGGTGCCTCCACATACAGAGTTGGTCATCTCCACTAAGACAAAAGCGGGACTCATCACTGAAGATGACCCGCTGCCATTCTGCGTCACTCTATGACAGTCATATTGACATAGTGTTAAGGACGGTTATCGCAACACTCTGAGTGCATGTAGTCCTGAATCATGCAGTCGTCTGCCAATGGTGCTGGCACAGGATGACTCATGGAGGGCATCATTGTTCACTGAATGTCCGCAGTCGTGGCTGTTGGGTCAGTCAGGTACAGCAATAAGGCCCGTCCTTGCATACTTGATCATTTGCATGCATCATCATGTCAAACCTGAGTTTGATTCCAAAGTTTGATTCCCATCAGTTGATTTCTTCTGGGTGCAACTATTTGTGCAACTCTTCTTTTGATGATGAGTGTATCTGCTCAGAAGGACTGATTAATTGTGCTCATAAGAGCTGGGTTACCGAGTCAGTAACCTAAATCACCTGTCAGTACAATATACACTCAACCTCTTTTACAACCATGCTTACAACTTTACACTTACATTCAGAGATGTGTACTCATATTGCATATTGTATGAAAACCATGTTACCTTGTTTACAATGTTTACAATGTGAACATTCATGAAGTATGACCAAAAAGAAACGGTCTATGTTTGATTTACAATCATATCTTTTACTAATATGAACATTTCTCAGAAACAGATATATTTGGCTTGGTTACAACACTGACAATATGTGTATACATCAAGCTCTTTCATACTTTCATACTTGCATTTTTGGACACAGATAAGCTTGTGAATCAACTCACACATATTTATAGATACAAACAAATAAACAAGTCATAAATAGATCATGCATATGAAAGCAGACAAGCGTGAAATATCTGTCTGACTCAACACATTACCATTACTACACAGTGAAAGAGTATCACTCATCTCTCTTCTGCTGATCATTCTATCTCTATCTCTCTCTCCCTCTCCCTTTCTTTCATTCTCCTGCACATGCACTCACCAACATCATGATCAGCACCACCATCACGGTGACACATGCATATTCGCCGCTGGTGGGATGTACGGGACGGAGTGGGCTTTGACAGTACAGAGAGGCAGAACACAGGAAGCACATTAGTTATCGGCTCCTGTCGTCTACACCTTTTCACATCCCATCACAGTTACATCCTTCTGTCCGCTCCCTCGCTCTTCCACAGCCCCCAAAAGTCCTGCCCTGCTCCACTTCTGCAGCAGCATGATCTGCGCACACTTCATAATACACACACGTGCAGACGAGCCACTGAAATATTTACACGAGGGATGGCAGAGTCAGAATGAGAGGAAGAGAGGACTGAAAGAATGGCAGAGCAGAAAAAAGGAAGAGAGAAGGCATTAAAAAAGAAAGATAGAAACAGATAAACTAACAGATAAGGCAAAGAGAGAGAGATATAATAAAGATAAACTAACAAATAAGCCAAAGAAAGAAATCATAACGATATCATAAAGAAAGAAAGAAAGTGAGAAAGAAAGAGGGGAAATGAAATAATGAAATAAAAAGTAGTAAAAGATACAAAAATAATGAGAAACACAAAAAAGAGACAATATTAAATATTAAAAAACAAAAAGCAAACAAATAAATAAACAAGAAAACATAACAAAAACAGAAAGAATGAAAGAAAGAAAAAAAGGAAAAACAAAAAATGAGAGAATTAAAGAAAAGCTAGTAAAAAAGACAGAAAAAGAATGAAAGAAGCAAACAAAAAAAACAAACAAGTAAATAAGTAGATAGCAAGAGAGAGAGAGCAGGAAGAAAGAACGAAAGAAATAAAGAGGACAGAAAAAATAAAGAGGGTAGAAAAAGAAAATGAAAGAAAGAAAGAAAGAAAGAAAGAAAGAAAAAAAGAGTAAAAAATGGAGTGTGTGTGTGTTTGGGAGAGAAAGAGAGAAAAGGAGAGAGAGAGATATAGAGAGAAGAAGGAGAAGAAACAGACAGGGAGAGAAAGGGAGAGAAAGAGAGGAAGGGGAGGAGAGAGAGGGGAAGTGTCAGAGAGAGCGAGATGGAGGGAGGGAGGAGAATAGAGAGAAAGAGTGAGACAGACAGAAGGTAGAGAGAAAGGGACAGAAAGAGAGATGAGGAGACAGAGAGACAGAGAGAAAGGGAAGGGAGAGAGAGAGAGAAAAAAGGGGGAGGAGAATAGACAGAAAGAGAGACAGACAGAGAAAGAGAGAAAGGGAGAGAAAGAGAGACATGAGGAGAGAGAAAAAGAGAGAGACAGAGAGAGTGAGAGAGAGAGAACGGAGTAGAGGAGGAAAGCAGAGGTTGTGGGTGTTAGTATTAAATCCAGTTCCATTCATGTGACTGAGCTGCTGAATGTCTGTAATGTGGAGAGTGTGTGCAGTACAGCATACAGTCTAACAGGGCCCTGTTCACAACCTGTATACAGACTCTGTATAACACCTAGTATTCACCTGTACAAGGTATTAACGTCCTACGCTTACAGACGGTACCCAGATCCTCAGTCCAGAGTGACTGCTTTTATTTTTCTGAATTATTGAAATGTAATAATAATGACCTTTTATTTTGCTGTAGAATTCAAACATTATTGTATAATGACATCTAATTAGATATAATTACTTTTTGTCTTAATGTCAAGAAAGTAAAAAAAGATAGGTATTTCTGTTGTAAATTAAGCCTTTTTGAGTGACACTACGTTAAGTATTGACTAACAAATGTGTAGTTAAGTTTGTTAGCATAAATTAATACATTAACAATTTTAACTAATGTCAAGTAAACATGTAACTGTTACACTTTTTCTTTAATATGTAAACATGTAGCTGTTGTATGTTTACTTCAGATTAATGCATTACTTCATGTTAACTAATGCATTACTTCATGGTAGATGGTCAACACTTAATGTAAAGTGTAACCCCTTTTTGTTTCTCTGTTCATCTCAATGGGCTGCCATGCTTTTGATATCACTGGTGGTGACTGTGACTTCTAAGACTTGAAGTGAATGAGTTGTCTGTACCAAATAGGTGCATTTTCACTGTTTGCCTGTTTTCCTGCGCACACACGGGACATGAGGGACGCCGAAACAGAAGCCTGTGTGTGTGCATGAGTTGAGGGGTATTAGTCCGTGTGCTTTGCCCTCACTCACAGCTCTTAATTATTTTCTTAGTCAGCCGAGTGTGCGGAGTTTGGCCTGCGAGTTGTGCAAATGCTTATTTAAGCTGTGTAACTGACATCCATATGGTTTTCATCATCATAAAGAACCGTTTGAGCAGCTTATGTTTTCATGAGGCCGCAGCTCTGGCCTGTCTATCAAATCCACACTGCTTCAGAGCTGCTCTCGGCAGCATTCCCTCAACTCCACCATCTTATAATATTCATTAATGTTTAGAATTAAAGTATATGAATCCAACGTTTCTCGTGTGCTGTCCTCTTTTTAGAAGAACATGAAGAAGAACATAATGAGCTTGTTTGGTTTACTTCAGGGTTGTGTGGTATCAGCTGGTGAGATCAGTCACACTGAGAGGTAGATTTAACCCTTTAACCCCTAGAGGTCAAGACTTCTGACTGTCATTCATATGTAATACCACATTTTCATGATTAATAACACAGTTACATATTAATTACTATGGGCCACAAATAGTAAGCAATAGTTAATATTGTCCTTTCACTACCACTGGTAATAACAGCAACTTTCTGGTGAGGTCACCTAAGCAATTTCTCACCCTTATTACTACATGCGTTTTAGTATCAATAATCCATAATTAAATCACATGAATTACAATTAAGATTATTTATTGAATAATAACCCTGGGATTTATTGAATAATAAGCATCTGTAATTAACAATTTAATTTAATTTAATTTAATTTAATACTTATATTAATATTAAGTTTCTTTTGACTTCAGTGGTCCAACATCAACAGTACTTTTACATTCACACATTTCACCATCAGTAATTTCAAGAATAAAGATGTATTGTCCATAAGCCACCACAGATGCTCAGTAATATGGCATAAGAAAATAATACAGTTTCTTTTTTCGTGTATTTTTACATGCAATATCAGGTCAATGGGTCACTTTTACAGTACTGCACAAGAATCTAGGCAACAATGAAAATTGTCAAAATTATTTTTCTCAGAAAAACAGGCCTATAAAAAATTAATAACCTATAAATATCCTAATATAGAAAAAGCAAACCTACCCCATCAATTGCTTGAGTTTAAAGTTACATTGAACCAGTGAATATTGCTCTCAAAGTTACATGTAATGTAGTTCCTTTAACTTTCAAATAATTCTTAAGAATATTTAAGGAATATAATAATATGTAACTATACAATATTAATATGTCCCATAACTTTTATATACTGTCTCCATTTTAGTTTTTAGGTTTCTTTACCATTTGAAGACTGTCCTTTACATTGTGTGAAATGTTCATGATGAATGAACCAAATAAACCACCCCAAAATCACTTAAAACAAACCCCATTACATTAACTTACCTTTCAAGTCAAGAAAGTTTTTTTCCCTCTTCAGTGGAGTTGCCATTTTGGAGATCTTTTCTTCGTACAGTGATGATATGTATGTATGCATGTATGTATGTGTGTATGTATGTATAAGAGATGCAGCTGTTCTAATTCTAGCTTTAAGCCTCTTTCTTAACATCAATACCCACTTTTCTCCACTCTTCCTATAAACCCAGGATGTCTTTGACCTGAAAATGTGCAAAAACCAACTCAAACAAACACACACTCACACAAACACATATACTCATAGGCTTGAACATGGAGGGGTTGATGTCAGGACAGAGCGTATAAACTCCAAGCGATGTGAGGACGTGCTCTCCCGCTGTGCTGGGGAACAAATGTCCACTTTGGGCCTCCATATTCTCCATATTAAAATGAGGCGCAGGCCAGCACGGGCTACATCAGAAGACACGCACACACACACACACAGCAGTCAATCTGATCACAGCCAGGCCGTTTGGAAGTGCGTCAACGTCAGAGACAATTGTTTGGGAGATGTAATTCTGTGTAAAAACGTTTAAATTTTTCTCTGTGCAGTAGTTCTTTGCTCAGTATTACTTTAAATAAACATTGCGATTCCAGCATGGGTTTGTGAATAAATAGAAGAAAAAGGAAGCAGCGGATTTCCTCCACTGATTGCACCCAGATGGGAGAGGGCTTCTGGAGCTGGTTAGCTGTCGATTAAGAGGGAAATTCAGAGTAATTCAATAAATACAGCTGCTATAGAAACTGGATTTTAATGTGTCATAACACAAGCCGAGAAAACTCTCTCTCTCTATTCTCTCTCGCTCTCTCTCTCTTTCTCTCTCTCTCTCGTTTCCCACATGCTTATTTCATGAATATGAAATGAAAAAAAAAAAAGTCTCACATGTTGAACAGATGACAGCTCTATATGTGGTTCCTATTACACGTGCACATTCTATTGGTGTGTAATTAAAAAAAAAAGGTTTTATATGTAACATATTTATAACATATTTATATGTAACATATGATTTTTATGTTATTATTTTTTCTTTTCACTCATTCCTCTCATTTATATGTGCACACATATGCAAAGTGTTCTAACAATGTTATTATAATTAATGCATTGTTTTATATAAGAAATTATACCATACTGTATTTAATACGTTCAGACTTTTTTATCACTCTCTCTCTCACTCTCTCTCTTTCTCTCACACACACATACACAAGAGTACATGTTGTTAGCTCTTTGGTGTCCAAAGTGTACTTGCCAAATTTACTACATGCTCTGCAGTCTACCCATGCTCTGCCCACAAATGCGTTCTTTCTTAGTTTGGACAAACTTAACCTTGAATTTATGTTGCCGTTTCACTACATACGCTATACAACATGGAGTTTCTAGTTTAAAATGGCACCCAAAAGAGCTGGGCCTTGTTGTAGCTATTGGAAACACAGTAAGTTGAAATGGTATACTGTGCTGTGTAAAACTCAGAGAATGCCCTTACTTCATTTCTTCTCCAGTGAAAATAGATATTAAGTACATCATTTATCAGAAGATATTTCTAAGGAGATTGGACCAGACAGCCCACTTGCATTAAGAAGGAAAATGAGTTTCCAAAACTATAGTTAAAAAGCTATACAGAAAATGAGACTCCTGACGACTACCTGCAAGACCTGGTAAACCGCCAAAACTGTCCCCGTCAGATAAACAGCACTTAAAAAGAACCTATTGTACTTATTTTCAATATTCATAATTTCCCCAAAAACACGCATACTGTACATCTGCATTCATCCATTGTCTGAAACACTCTGTTAGAGTTCCTGTGTCTCTTGTGCCCAGCATGCACAGACCAATGACCAATGGTTTCCCCTCACAATGCAGAACACAGCATCTTCTCGACATAGCTATAAAACTGAACAGACCCTTCCCGGCTTCTGGTAGTGACTGTGCATTGTGTGAGGACATGCCAAGCTTGCTGGCAGGTGTGCTGTAAGGACACCAACTTTCTCAGCTACCTGAAACGCCTTGTTGGGATTCCCACCCTTTTTCTTTATTACAATATGATGCAATCTAGTAACAAAGGAAAAGGGCTGGAATCCCAACAAGGTGTATCAGGCAGCTAAGGAAAGTGGTTTCTGTGGGAGTTTCTCCCTCTGGCATGTACTTTTATATGGGCTTTTTAATGTTGCTCACATTTACCTGGACAAAAATACTACATTACACACTAAAGGTCTGGGAAAAACTGGAAAAGCATAAAAAGTCCTTTTTAAAGCTTTCATGTTCACGAGAAAATAAAGCTCCATTATTGCTTCAGACCTGGAAAAATCTTCAGGTGTTTCTGTCCATCCCTCTACTGTGAGAAGAAGCTCAACATAAGAAAGGACAACTGTCAAGAACATACAAAGAAATTTTGCACTAAACGATCATAATGAGTCATCTTTGCTGTGGAGCAAAGCTTTATGGACTGGTGAGTCTATTGGGATTACTTGGATGGCGAGAAGCAGAAGCAGAACCAACTTCTACGACTTAACTTTGGAGCTGTGGAAAAACACATCCCTGGAGATTTCTTGGAAACACTAAAAGCATGTCGCCTGGAAAGAACAAGGCTGTAATAAATACAAATCATGATATTGTGTTTAGTTTATAAAGCTTCTGTATCATTCTCTTCTCTACTCTTTTCCCTTCAGTGACTTATAGTTAAGGTTGGTTTGGGCAGGAATGTAAATGAACGAAGGGTGGTCTCTGACTTTTGAACAGTATTGTGGAATTTGTTGCTAATGTTAGCTGATTTACAGAATGAGAGGAACAGCACCTGAACTATCAGTGGCTGATCTTTCACAAATATACAGGATAATTATAATTTCAGGTTAATAACATGAACGGTGCTAAACTGAGCTGTGTACTACAAGCAGGACTGAGTCTTATTTCTAGGAATATCTTACCACAGTGGTATTTGTAGACCCCTACTTGTACTAGCTATGATACCTTCCCTGAACTGAAAAAAACAAAGCACTTTTGTTGAGTCACTCTGGATGAAACTGCTAAATGCTGTGAAAGTTAATGTAAATTTCTCTTTAGATTAAAAGAGATTTGCTTGTACAAAGAGAATGAAACAAGATCCCTTAAACGGGTAAGCCTGTACAAACACTGTCTCTGTTCTCCCTCTTGTTCTTCTGCACTCATGCTTTCCCACACTGCTTGTGCATGTCTGTGTGTGTGTGTGTGTGTGTGTGTGTGTGTGTGTGTGTATGAGAGAGAGAGAGAGAGAGAGAGAGAGAGAGAGAGAGAGAGAGAGAGAAGGGGGAAAGAAAGAAGAGAAAGCTGATCAAATCATCATATGGAAAAGTGCAGTGTGAAGAGAGAGAGCAGGACGCAGAAAGGTCAGAGACAGTGGGTAAAACGGATGAAGGCTAATGATTAACTCAACCTTTATCTAATCAATAATCATTTATCCAACAATATTACCCCCCAGCTCTGGCCCATTCTCCATTAACCCAGCCCAGACGCCACTGGCTGTGCTGTCAGAATCAGTGTAACGGCTGCGGGACGCTGTACGAGCCGTGGATACTCTTCTTACATAAGATCAGCTCTGAAACACTTACAAGAGGAAAACCAAAGATTTGCAGGTTACAGGGATGACAGCAATGACTTCAGCATCATAATGATGTGCAATCAAACTGTATTTGAATGTTTTTTAAACTAGATAATTTGGTATATAGACTTAATTTACTGTTATAGTTGCGAAATTGGTCCCAAATGCACTCCTTATATCTGTCTTTAGGGTCAAATTGAAGTATATATCAAAGTAAATAATCAATGGCGGTTATTATTTTATAATTAAAAAATCATCAAACAATTTAACAAGCAAGAAAAACAAGTGTCTCCAAATTAGCGATTTTATAGAAGAGGCTTTTAATGTAGGTCAATGGAACCAGACTTTTTTTATTGCAAAATGTACATATTGTTTGTGTTATGTGTAAAAACTTTATTATTTATTTATTTTACTGTCCTTCACACTGTGTGATAAAGTCATGACGAATGGTCCAGATTTCGGAATTTTGCTGTGTTATGTGTGAAAATGCATTGGTTTCTATGACATCAAAAAATGTCTTATTCAAAGTGAATTGTTCTTATAGATTGGTTTCCACATGCATACTGAGAAACTAATTTAGCATTTTTGTTGTTGTTGTTTTTATTTTTTTTATATCTGATATGATATCAAGTATTTCATAAACACACATACTGTAAGACCATGTATATCACATGTATATCAATTTTTCCTTTTTACATTTTTCTTTACATAATTTAAAAATGTAAACTTCCCTATACATTGTCCAATTATTTTACAATTCATAAATCAATAAACAGTTGAAACTGTTACATGTATTCCTTCTCTTGTAAATCTGTCAGTTTTTGAGCAATATTAGCAACTACTTTTAAATGGACCAAAAATCTGTCTTTAGGGTCAAGCTGAAGTATATATGAAAGTAAATAACCAATGGCTGTTGTTATTTTATAATAATAATAATAATAATAATAAAAACAAATTAACATGTAAGAAAGACAAGTATCTCCAAAATTGTGATTTTACAGGAGAGGACAAAAACCTAATTTAGTTTTAATGTAAGTCAATGGAACCAGACTTATTTTTCCTAGCAATTTTGGGCCTTTTCTGTTGGTCCATGGAATTTTCACACAATGTAAACAGCAGCTGCTGTGATTAAATGATGCATAACTGTAAAAATCACCAAAAATTAAGATACATGTTTTGATTTGGACAGCGATGATATGAAGTTATTTTGGAGGTACAGCGTTTATTCTGGCATTGATAGCAGAAATACTGAGCAGAACATATATCTACTTGTATTAACTAAACCATATAGGCCAGTATAAGAAAAGTAATGCAATTATGCATTTTGGCCATTTGTATTATTCCTCAAAATTACACATAGACTATAAATGATTCTGTTAGAGGATGTAGTATAAAATCTTATGACCTAGGGCAGTCTCTGCAATGACGCTGCTGCTTTCCTTTGATTTGATTTAATTGTGCAGATTTTTTACAACAGGGTTGGAGTGACACCAGCCTCCCTGGAGTCTGTCTCATCACCCTATCTCTCTCCTTCTCTCTCTCTCTCTCTCTCTCTCTCTTTCTCTCTGTCTGCCACTGATGCCATCTTCATCATAACCCCTCTCTTTATTGCTTTTAATGACTCCCTCTTTCCTTTCATTAATTCTTTATCGATTTCTCGGCACTGCTGTTGAATTAATTTCCAATTACTGCGGATTAGGAGTAAGAAAATAAAAAATTATGACAAATGTGCGTCCGCATCTGCTCCGTACATGTGCGAGGGGGCGCGTTGGCACAAGCGGATGGCGTGAGCTGGAAACATGTTGACAAACGTTTTTGTGATCAAATGCACTTTTTGGTTTTCTTGCACATTTTGCTTGTTTATGAGGTTTCGTGCAAAGACGGCGGAAAAGATTAAAACGGCCCACAAACCCAGCTACACACGCACACACACACACACACACACATTCACACATACACTAACACAGGGGAGTGGCGTGAAGCTGACAGAAGGAAACTGCAGGAAAGGTCAGCGTGAGCTAATGGCAGGGTGTATCTTACAAGATATAAGTCCAGACACTTTCGACAGGTCTCTCAATGTCACAATGCAGCCTTTAACTCGCGCTACTGACGTGACTGGAAAACAAGGTTGGGTTTGTGTGGTGTGTGCGCACATGTGTGTAGGTTTTATATGTTTAAAGTGCTAGATTGCATTTCACTTATCCGCACTTCAGCGTTCAGCATGCACTGATAAAAGCCATCCACTACACCAGAGTAAGCAACACTTTAGTTCAGTAGAAATCAACAGAATACAGGCTATCAATATGAAATTACCAATGAGTGCTAATTAGAGCAATTACTCACTTTGATATCTGAGGACAGATATTGATCGTCATTTTCAAAAGAGCTCTGCTCCAAGAAATTTACAGTATTGCTAAAGAAAATAGATAAATCTATAACAATATCCAAGTGGATTAAACAATTAAGAGTCAGATATGTGACTCGGGAGAGAAGTTATTATGATTAACCAAAAATCACAATCACCAAAAATCACCAAAGACATAAAGAAAGGTAAACAAAACCATGTGTTAGAGCACTATGAGGGAACATTCACATGTATTGTTCTTAAAGGGAGTGAGGTCTAAAAAAACTGACTGACAAATATCCTTATCATAAAAAAATAATAATAATAATAATAGTTGCACACAGAAGGAAGTGTGAGAAGGAAGATAAAGATTACCAGGAACAATAAATGATGATACATTTAGACTGATATGGGTAATATTTATTGAGCTACACATACAGAAGTAGTGTCTCTCAGTATGGCATCAGGCCGTCGTGTTTGCTAATGCAACATGCCAGACGTCTCAGCATGGAGTTGTAGAGGTTCCTAATGGTGTCCTGTGATAATCCATCCCATGCAGCTTGAATATTCTCACACAGTTTTCAAGCCGTTTATCTTGGCTGACCATGACCACGGTGCCTCCACACATGGTTTTGTTGGCTGACTCCACCAAGACAAAAGCGGGACTCTCCACTGAAGATGACCCGCTGCTATTCTGAATCACTCTATGACAGTCTGGCATGACATCACTGCAGTCTTTGGGGATGTGTTGTTGTGGTACTAAAGTCAGATGTTGTTTGGTCTGCGTTCAGCTGCCTGTCAATGGTGCTGGCATTAACAGGATGAGTCATGTAGGGCATCACTGCTCACTGAATGTCCACAATTGTGGCTGCTCGGTCAGCCAGGTACAGCGATAAGGCCTGTCTCTGCGTATGTCACATGCGCAGCCGAGCATGAAACTTGAATCATTCCCATGTCTTACGATGTCAAACCTGCTCACCAAGTTTCATTCCTATTGGTTGACTATTCTTTTGATGCTGAATGTAGGCAAATACGAATGTAAATGACTAAGGTAATACAGAGAAATAGAAAACATAGATAACACGTACATAACAAAATAAAAAAAAAATAAAAACTGCAGTTCATTTAGTTCTATGGCAGCCAAATGTACCCTTTACTGATATTGTGAGTAGGAATATTGATTGGTCAGCTGATGGCATAAAGTGTTTTTTCAGGTACCACCAACAGGGACAGATAACTGACCTTAGATGCATTTCTCATTACATTGTTTAACAACCACCATAGTTGAATGATACAGAGACATTCATACACCACAGTCACCACAATTACCATAAAATATGGTCAAATTACCAAATTAATGAAACAAAAGAAGAAATTGTGTCTGTTCTAAATCTGAAATCCTTATTGACTCATGTGATTTTGTTGTTGCCAATCAAATGAAATGGTTTAGATGCTGTTTGACAGTGGTATTGTCCTAAAATGCATGTAGGACTAAAACTGTTTTGCACACGGTTACAATGTAGACCCAGAAGAATCTTGCAACTAGGAGCAATAAATACAAGTTTTGGTTTAAAACGTTCCAAACTTGAACTAAAATTATCAACAGAATGGGAAGAAATAAGCATGTTAACAGTATGCAAAATATGTCTATTTATAGAGTTGCAGAAATATCTACTGAAGTTAGCATGCTAACCAGTAAGACCATTTAAAGACAATGAGTTTCTTGGCAAGAAACCATATCAGGCAGCAAACAAAAGAAATGATATAAATAGAAGCAAAAACAAGAGTTAACACTGCTGTTGCTTTCTTTCAATCGGTGGAGAGTTAAGGGATGAAGTTTGATGTTGAACTCACATTGTTTCTTCTACACTGGTAAGAACTCAAGAAGAGACAGTGCATTTTCTGGTGAAAGGTTGCCCCCTATTGTTTGGAGTATGATTTTAATAGGTTGTGTCATTTTGGGGCAAATTTTGTTTATTTTCAAAACAGATAGAAATTCAGTCACAGATACATACCAAGATAAATGTATTTAGCCAAATTATGTTACTTATTTCTTTATCAACCACTTGAAAACCAGGGCTTATTCTTAGGTGTGTAGCACGGATGGACAAGAGCACTGATTTTCCATTCGATACAGCACCAAGTAATACCAAGGCTAGCAATAGTGTAGTAAAACTTTGGATAGGCCACAAGTCCTGGTCATTTCTAGGGACAATTTATTCATTTAATGTTACAATATGTCCTAAAAATTCATTATAATATGTTAATATATGATATGGTGGGGGGCTCTAAAGATGCTTGTGCCCAGGGGCCTCAAAATCAGAGACCCTGATTTTTTTTTATCTTCCATGCATAGTTTAAAAACGAGTGAAAGAAAGTGCATTGTGTCGACTACAGGAGTGCTGTTCAGTTGCAGTGCATGTTATTCCATAGATGACAATGAAAAGAAGGCTTGAAAAGAGAGTTTGAAAATCCATGAAGTATATAATTGAAGCATTACGAGTATATAAAATTATGGAAACAAACAAACAAACTAATGAACAATAATATGTGTGCCCATAGTTATAAATACAAAAGAGCAGATACATTATAGTCTATTAATGTCTAGATATAGGTATAGTATGGACATGTATGTATGCGCGTGTGTGGGTGTAGTGACCCAGGTCTCTCCTTGCTCATCCTGAAGGGTGTGTGTGTGTGTATGTAAGATGACCGAGGTCTCTCTTGGCTCATCCCTGTGCGTGTGTGTGTGTGTATGAAATATTTCCCACTAATAGACAGGTCCAGCCCCTTACATTCTTTACCTCTGTGAGTGCTGCAGCATACTGTCACTTTAACAACCTGGAATTATTACCAGCATCCAGATTTGGGGTTAAGAGTGTCTCTAAGAGTATATAGATACATTTTCCATCAATAAATTTACCCTGCATCTGGCCTCCCGCGGCCAAACCAGCCCTCTAGCCTGATTGACATTTTTAACGCGAAATTATACCATGTCTGTCGTCAGGGAGGGGAAAAAAATATATGTAGTGTCCATTCCAAAATTAGCTAGCCATCAACATAAAATAGGATAAGTCCAGCATGGTGTCATCTCGCAGGAGTATTGATTTGCTGAGATATTCGGGATGGGGAGCAGATTTCCCATAAACGTAGTAGCCAGTGTGTCTTCTTGGGGAGACAGGAGAAGGAAAGCACATAAAGAATACAATAATATACACATCCAGAGGATTCAATTCCACCCCAGCCAGCCCCTACATGCTTGTTTAACCTCTAACTAGCCAGACAGAATTTTACACATTAGAATATGAACTGTTTTTATAGAGGTTTTTGTTGTATTTAAGATTTCGTTTTACTTTTATGCACTCAAAACATCAAGTGAAGTGTTTGGATTATAATCTGAATACATGTCGACAATCATAAAACCTGTATTTTATTTTGAAGTGCAAAAAAACTGTTTTAACCTTGTACCTCCAGAATAACTTTCCAGGAGAAGGAAAAATATACTTTACTTTTAATGGAAGTCAATGGAACCAGACTTTTCCCTAATCATTTTGTGCCATTTCTGTTAGTCCATTTATTATGTAATTTGCACACTATATAAATGGCTTGAAACATTTTCAAATTATGTCAAAAAGTGAATTTTGACATTTTGCTCCAACAGCAGCGATATGCTAACTCTATTAGGTTGAAGGGAATAAGTGGCATAATTCGATTTTGCTCTAGTGTATTTGCATGCTGCAGATGCTGTTGGTGGAAATGCTGACAACTTAATTGAGTTTATGATTTAATTAACTAGTTCATTTTATGCTCACTGTCTAAATACTGAATGTGCTGGCAAATTGTTGTTGAAACTAAAAAATGAATTTCAGGTACATTTAAGCTGAATTGTAACTCTTTATAAGATCTGTTTATACACGAATTGGTGTTTGCCGTACTGTAACAAGTTATCTCAAATTAAATACATGAATAAATAAAATATATAATAATAATGTTATTCATTTATAGTTAAATTATAGAACTGTATTTTTGCATTGGCATAGAAAAATGGAGCCTGTAGGACAATACAGGACATTCTTTTCCAGACCAGCTAAAAATAATTTTAGGCCTACTTGAAAATACGCTAAAGAATGTGCATAAAATTGGATTTTTCCTTTTATTGTGATGCAGTGTTTCATTTCAAAATGTGTGCAATCTAACAACCTCTAATGGATTCGTTGCAAGGAGGTGCACTGTGGAGTCCTGAAGTGAAGTTCAGAATAGCCAATAAGGTGAGGGAACCACCCTTTTAGTGCATATACAGCCAATCCCGTAACAAGGGCATGCTTCATTGTAACTGATAGTTCAACTAGCCAGTTCGTTTTATGGCCTGTCTGGCTAGAGAGCCAATCGGATTCCACGCAAGTGTTTTAGCATGACGATAAGGCATAAAAAAAAGAGCGTACGGGCAGCCAATTGGGTGCCACGTAAGTGCTTTAGCATGCCTCTCAACTGAAGCCATGTTTAACCAAAGCCAGTTACAGTGCTGGAATGAAAGCCAGACTGCAAGAGGGCTTGGATTGATTTCCAACATCTTGATTTAATATCCTGAATTAATTATTTTAACTTGAATAATATATAAAGGAAAATAAATGTAGAACACTCAGGGGAACAAGAGAGGGCTTTGCTGCCGCTGAGTTATCTCATGGTCAATCTCACCCACGGTCTGCTTCCAGCCATGTGCGTGCCTGTGTTCACGCATGTGTGTGACCGTGCCAAGGCGTGTGTGTGTGTGTGTTTGTTCTGAAAGACCTGTCTGTAAGCCTAGCTTTCATGAGTGTACATCTGTATTTGTGTGTATCTTGCATGCTGTACGAGAAAAAGACTCTGTTTGACCGGCTGTATATTTTGACTGCTCTTCAGTGACTTTACTTGAAGTGACAAACCCATCAAGGGGAAGTTCCTCCAAACATCCACAGCAAATTCCTTCCTGCACATTAATAATTTCACTGTCCATTACCTTAATATACACATTACTGTAATATGTTACATGGTATCACATTACCCACAACAGTACCATTAGACAGAAGTGTCAAATTATAGACTAACCAATAATAATAACAACTATCACAAGCTGTCTGAGTTGTATACTTATTTATGACAGACTAATTGTGTATGGCTAAAGTTGAATGCTCTTTTGGGGTTCTAATAAGTTCCAATGTAAATTACAGGTAACCTTGATCCAGGTTTCTGTCTCATTGAGCAATATTTCTTGGTTAGTTGGCTAACTTTAAGATTAGTTCAATCTAATCTTGGTGGAATTATAAATGCTTTACTTTCTGCATATTAAGGTAGTGTGACTTCATTCACTTCTCGTCATGTATCATGTGACTGGCTATTGTAAATGGCATCCTTCTATGTGCACACTTACAGGGATTAATCAGAGTATCTAAACGTGGATAAACAGAGAAAGTTGTTAACCGCTGTTCTAAATCATCTATTTAGTTGAACCTGCCTTAATGTCCAAATCTCGGATCCCCTGCTTCTTGTTATTCAACTTCAAGCCCGAAAAATACACTCTATGTCAAAAGAATAGTTGCACCCAGAAGGAAGTGTCAGACTGCATTGCTATTGGGAAGGAAGATAAAGGTTACCAGGAACAATAAATGATGATAAATTTAGACTGATATGGGCAATATTTATTGATCTACACATACACAAGTAGTGTCTCTCAGTATGCCGTTGGGCCGCCATGTTTGCTAATGCATCAAGCTAAACATGTCAGCGTGGAGTTGTAGAGGTTCCTAATGGTGTCCTGTGATAATCCATCCCATGCAGTTTGAGTATTCTCACACAGTTCCTGCAGATTTTGCAGTAGGGGTGGAGAAGCCTTGACACCAGGCCTTCTGGACATGTGATGTGTGACAACAAATCGTTTTCTTGGCACCGACCATGGTGCCTCCACACACACGTTGGGCATCTCTGTCACACTTCCGTCCAGCACATCAGGGGTTAACAACCCTACGGACTCCAGTTCCCAGAATCCACCTGGTGAACACGTGACAGTACGCCCCCAGCCGGCAGCCAATAGCAGATCGGCCTCGCCCCAGTTTTGATTTGGAACACCTGTGTCTTTCCCTATTTATACTGTGTTGTTTGTATCCCTCATTGCGAAGTATCGTCTCTGTGTTATGGTGCGTACCAAGCCGTTTGTATTCGTGTTTAGACCTGCTGTTTCTCTTGCTTGTTCTTTAGACTTCGATTTTTGCCTTAGCCTACATTGCTCTGTTTGCCACCCCTCTGACCTTTTGCCTGTTGTTTTGGTTTTTGGTATCTTGGATTCCCCTGCTTTTCTTATTAAAGCTCTTTTAGCCTCATCTGCTCGCATCCTGCGTGCTTCGAACCCTGACAATCTCCACCAAGACAAAATCGGGACTCGTCTGAAGATGACCCGCTGCCATTCTGAGTCACTCCATGACAGTCTGAAATTACAACATTGCAGTCTTTGGAGAAGTTGACTTGATGTTAAGGGCAGTCGTCATAACGATCTGCGTGCATGTAGTCCTGCGCCGTGCAGCCATATGCCAAAGGCCTGTCCTTGCTTATGTCACACGCATAAGTGTGAAACTTGAATTTTTTGCATGTCTCACAATGTCAAACCTACCAACCGAGTTTCATTCCTGTCAGCTGATTCCTTCTGGGTGCAACTATTTGTCCAACTATTTTGACAATGAGTGTAGCATAACATTAATATCATAAACCTTTATCTTGAAGATGTTGTCTCTTTCTTGTATCTCTGTTTTTTAGTTTAGCTTCGGGTGTATGTGTACCTTTTTATAAGTCAGAGGTTGTTAGGCACCTTCTGGCAGATGTAGAGCCAGCACTTCAGGTCAGTACAGTTCAGTTAAGTTTTAAGTTCTATTCATATAGATCTCATAGCACCTTCTACAGAAATATGACACCTATTAGGATGAGGAGCAACTCAAATCCAACATGTAAAATCTTGGTTTCGGTGTATGCAAGATACCAAATGGAAACAAGTAATATTATCTTGAGGGAATGCAATTGGCTCCAGTAAAGTTGCAAGGATCTGAAGTTAGGGGTTACTTTCTCCTTTTTGTGGAGTGATGTGATTTGGGCATGGACTCGTTATAGTTTGCCAAGTGGTTGGTGTGATGTAAGTTATTTAGCAATGCGGCTAGGACTTATTCTTCCAAAAGAAGCATCACCCCACCTCATAGACATTGGAAGAAACACCTTAATTCCTCTCCAGATTTCATGTTCTATTTGTGTCAAATCATAGAAGACAATTGAAAACTGCAGACTATTGAATCTGTTGAAGGAAAACTCTTATTCTTCATCATTCCAATAAAACTATAGGTCTAGATATGCATTTCTGCTTGAATACCGATTGGGTCAAGGCAATACATAGACATGAAGTGAATATAAGCCTCATTGTGCATGCGCTGACAAATGAGAAGGGTGCCAGTGAAACATCTAATATTAAATATCTGCATGGATGTCGAGGCAGGCGGCCGCTATTGACATATCACCATCCCATTCGATTTCCTTTATTGATAAGTTATCCGGCTTTTTCCACTTTGACAATCAGAAACAATCGTTGGTCCCTATTTCTCCCTCCCCGAAGGCTTTTTGCTCCTTTCTCATTCTGCAGTGAAATGAAGGGAATCTGAGCTCAATTGCCAGGTAGCTAGGTGTTTTCTTCCTTCCCCCCTGTCTGCATAACCTGCTCGCTCTTGACATGTGGATTATCATAAAAGAAGACTACTGTCAGAGTTCTGCTGATTTACTGACAGCCTGAGCCAATCAATCTCAAAGTTCGGATTAAAAGTACAAGAAGCCAGCACGCTGCCTCAGTGTTTCTCTCTCTCTCTCTCTCTCTCTATCTCTAGCCCCTTCTTCTTCTCCTTTCTCTTCTTCTTCTATCGCTTGCTCATTCCTCCCTTTTTTCATTTTAATCTAAGCGAAAAATAAAGGGAGGCCTTTAAATTTCATCGCTCCCAGAAAACTCTGGCAAGTATTCATTGTGCTCTACTTTTCCCTTTCAACCTCTCTGCAGGAGGCAGCGCTCATGACATCTTTATATACGATGTTCTCGTCTCGAAATGCCATCAACGCTTCAGATGAGCTCTGCACTGTGATCTCCCCATGCAAAAACACCAGCGTCAGATTTTTCTTATTGACACGCGCTTGCCAGAGCAAGCCAGGCAAGGCCATCCAAAGGGCGTAGTTGCTCACATTTAAAACACTGCTTTACATTTCCCTCTGCAGACAACAGCTAATTATAATGAGAATTTCTTTTCGTTTTCTTTTTCTTTTTTCTCTTTTTCTTGGTTGATAAAACGATGCAGGACCAGTTGTACCTTTTTCCCCTCCCCTCCTTTCCCCCCTTTCCCTCCCTATCCTATTTTATCGCGAGGTCCAACAGTGTCACAGGGATAGAGATAGCACTTAATCACCTAGACAAACACACCATTACCCTCTGTATTCGCCGAGCGCATTAAAGCTGCATTAAATATGGTAAACTATTCTCATTACCCAAACACATGCATAAAATCTCTGTCTCCTGCAGAACAGGGGTCAGAGAAAGGAATACCTCTGTTTGAGCCATTTTAATAAGTGTAAACTGTTGAAAAAATCACGCATTTGAAATGCATTTCAAGTTAAAAGCGAGCACTCGCTAATGCGGGCGGTCACCTGCCACTAACTGGATTGAGGTGATAACTATCAGTGTGGATTCCTCGTCCGCGGCTCTGTGTTGGATATCAGAGTGCTCGTTTTGAATGCTTCCAGCAGGAGATCACAAAGTCATTAACTATTTTCTGTCTTTCTCAGCAGTTAGTGCTGATGTCGCCTGCTCGCGGTAATGTATTGTGCTGCAAACAAGAAGGATGGTCGGATCCCTGCCTCCCGGTGCCGTGGGGCCCCACGGTGACGCGGAGGCTCAGGTATATGGATGGCCTGAGGAGGTCTCCATCATTCATAAAACATGCCCGCCGCTGTACGCCGCCGAATTGATCTTGCAAAAGAAGCAGGGTGGCACGCCGACCACTTCATTAGTCTTCCTCCGCCACAAATCAAGCGGCTGTAGCCTCCCGGGGTACCACAGCAACAGCCTGATCCCAGCCCAGGGATCCATGCCTGGCTGGCCAGAGCTTCCTACAAACCCTAGTTTCTATGCAATGCGACTTTCATTGTACATGGATGACCAACGCTACCCGGAATAAACATCTGATAGAAGAAGCCGTGTCCGGCAATAGCGACAGCAAAGGCAATGGCACAGTCTCCCCGAAAGCCAGCAATGCACACAAATCTCGGCCACAGTAATTGATCACTCGTGGTCATTTTGGGCGTCGTGGGGATGAAATCAAGTACCTTCTCCATAAAACAATGTCAAATATTGATGATATTTCTTTTCGCCGGGCCTGCGGAATGAATTGCCCCACTCACAGAGGCTTCGTGATGAATGTTTTTTATTGTCTTTTCTGTTGTTGTTGAAGTAGCTGGACTGGAGCGGGCCCTGCTCTTTGTAGCACTGCAGAAGCAGCTAACCCAGACCCCCTGCAGGAGCAGGATAGCTCCTGCTGCAATAGACCAAACCAGAACCTGTTTGGGATACAGAAATCCATCTGAGTTGAAGCCAGGCATACATCACCCTGAGCTGCATTCATTATATAAAGTGCCCTTAATATGGTTTGTTATAGCATAATGCATGCTTCTGAATGTGATGGTTTAGCCAAGAATCATATTTGCACCACAGCCATTGTTCATAATTGTGTCTATTTTAATAGATTAGTCATTCAGAGTTAGAAATAACATCAGTGTCGAAGTAAAACATACCTCCATTTTTGACATTTTTATTTTTTTACATAGTTTGACAGTGCCAGCTGGCCTTTATATTGTGTGAATAATTCATGATGAATGGACCAATAGAATGAAAGTAAATTTGCTAAAGTGACTTACATTAAAAGAGCTGTTTTTTCCTTCTGCTAACATGTTAATATATTGTAGAAACAAGGTGACAGTGATGATGGTCAAGTCTGCTTAAGATCACATTACAACGAATCATAGTTAATGCCTAGGTATAAACTTCCTTTACCGCTAGCTACATCGCTAGCTAGATATAGAGACATACTTCTCATACCACATCTCTTGGCTAATCGACTACATTTGGGATAAGGCTAAAGTGATTTTTGGCCCGGGGCGGCATGGAGGCACAGTGGGCAGCACTGAGGAATACCAGGACAGTGAACAATAACAAAATACTTGTTTCAGGTCATGAAAAAAAGAAAAAAAAAGAAAAGATCTTAAAGATCAGTATGGTAACTTTATCCATCTGGGTTGCAGTGGTTGCTGGAGCCTATCCCAGCATTCATTGGGCTGAAGGCAGGAAACACCCCAGACAGGCCGCCTATCCATCACAGGACAATCATATACAGGAAATATACACTCACAGCTAGCTTCGATTCCCGGTTGGGGCATCNCTGGGTTGCAGTGGTTGCTGGAGCCTATCCCAGCATTCATTGGGCTGAAGGCAGGAAACACCCCAGACAGGCCGCCTATCCATCACAGGACAATCATATACAGGAAATATACACTCACAGCTAGCTTCGATTCCCGGTTGGGGCATCCGGGTTCCTTTCTGTGTGGAGATTGCATGTTTTCCCCGTGTCTGGATGGGTTTCCTCTGGATGTTCTGATTTCTTCCCACAGTTCAAATATGTGCAGTTAGGTGAATTGGAGATGCTTTTTTTGCCCCCCAGGTGTGAGTGTATACGTCGGTGTGTCTGGCCTGCAATGGACTGGCGGCCTGTCCAGGGTGTTTCCTTCCTGCAGCCCAATGAATGCTGGGATAGGCTCCAGCAACCACTGCAACCCAGATGGATGAAGCAGTTTAGAAAATGAGTGAGTGAGTGAGTGAGTGAGTGAGTGAGAGAGCTGTTTGGCTGAGCCACTGTTTTTCAAGATATGATCTTTTCTTTTTGTGGCACTTTATTTCACGAGCTGAAACAAGTGTTTTGTTAATGTTCACTGGCCTGGTATTCCCCACCTAGCATGAAGTGCTAAACCTTTTCTAGCGTGTTAAGAATGACACCGAAGAGCTGTAACATCTCATCGAAAGATATGGATCACAGATGCAACAAAATGCCAAAAGTAGAGCCATAGCTTTGCTTGGAAATGTGAAAAGAAAATGGAACGTCTTTCTCTCCGTCTCCCTCTCGCACTCCTCCTTTGTCTGTCTGTCTCCCCACGTCTCTCAGAAAACAAACTGTTCTTGCATTGTGTTGTCTCTTTAAAGTTGCATGGCTGCCCCTCAACCCCGCCTCATTCCTGCACAGCCTATTCCCTCAACTGTCATTCCAGCAGGCCTAAAAGCCTGTCTTGTGAGCTGTTCAACATCAGAAATGGTTTGTGTGTTTGTCAGTTTGGCCCCCTGAAAATCCCAGCAGTTAAAACAAGGGTGCCTTGAGGGTCCTCTCCTAAGAGACTTTTATTGAGGCCAGTGGTGAGTACACTAAGCCTTTTAACTTGTGTTTAATATCATATTCCTTTATTATCATTTCCTGAATTACACCACATTTTCAATAATGACAATCAAAAACAAGATCCATAACGGCAGGAGACAATGTAAATCATCCTCTTCAAAAGCTTGCTCATGAAGTCAGTGCATGATACGACAGCTTATATATAGACTTCCAAAGATTCTATGGGAGAGGATGGTTTGATTAGCTCATTGAGCTTTACACAATAATGCAGCATTCTTCTTCTTCTCCTTCTCCTTTTTTTTCCCCTTTCAAAACTCCTCATCCAACTTGAGCAGGCTTCAAGAACGTGTCTGAAGATGGGCATCAATAATTCAGTCAACTTGGGCTTGCCAGGACGAGAAGGAGTGAGTATTCATATTGTTGGGAGGGGTCAAACAAGTCCCCCCTGGTTAGGCCTATTTGAAGACTGGGCCTTTCTAAGCGGGAGACAGCGCCGGTACAAGGGCTGGAGGTCTGAGGGGAATTCCGAGTGTCTCCATTATTGGAGCCGAGCGATTTGTGCTGAATTATGTCAAGCCATGGCGATCCTGACCTTCAGGGACAGCAGAAATGTCTGATCTCGCAGCAGAGCAGTCGTGGACAAGTTCCTTCTTCTCTCCTCCTCCTCCTTCTACTCCTCATTTTTTCTTATGGGGCAATGCCTGACTAATAGACTGAGTACTGCAACTACAAGGAAAAAAGAGGATGTTTAACATATGGCTATTGAAGCCAATACAGCACTGCAAGAGATCAAGCTTTATTTATTTAATATCCAGTCAAAAATGCCATTAAAGCAGTGTGGTGTTTTTTGCTCCTACAGTTGTGGCTCCACTGTCATAAATACAAGTTCTTAGAGCCCACCTCACCTTATGTGCGTTTGCTGACGAACTAAAGAACACAGAATCTGACTTCCCTTGGCATGCACACACATCATCTAGGCATATGAACGCTACTCATGATTTTTGTTGTTTCTATGTGTAAATAACTGGAATTGATAATTGATATATGTAGTGCTCAAATGCCTGCATGACCTACGGAGTTGGATTCTGCTAGTGTGTCAGAATTCGGCAAACCCTGGCAAAGACATCATCAGAGGAGAAAGAACCGTGGTGAATCTCAGGGTAGACTGATATTACAGTAGGTTGCAAACCTTCAAGGCTAATTTGGCGAGACACTGACAAAGACAAACTTTTTGGCATGAGATGAATTCATTTCTTTGCATGCTAGCCTGAAACGGATCTGAGGTTAGATGACTTCTGGCATCAGGAAAAACTCCTTGAGACAGACATGATACAGATATGGTTACAACCTATGTTGCAGTCTTTCATAAATAGCATTGGCAGGGATGTACACCCTGCTGTTGGATTTTTGTTGTTTTCACATTTTTCTGCCATGAGACTAGTGTGCGTCCTTTTATCGCATTTGCGCCCTGGCCAGCGCAAGATTTACCCATAGTTGGTGTGGACATGGTGCCATAAAGAGTTACGCACTTCTCACAAGAGGTCTTGTGGCTGCTTATCTAAAGTTACAGTTTGCAGGTGATCCAGACTTGGAGTGGCAATGATTCACTCACGCGCCTTCTAAAGCGTTTTATCCTTCTGGGTCAGGGGGCGTGCTGGAGCCAGCATTCAGTGGGCATAAGGCAGAAAACACCCTAAACAGGCCTGGAAATAAGCTACTACTGAGAAAAAGAAGATAAATTCAATAAAGAAGCCACTGAGGTTCTCAGAGCAATATGCTTCTAGAGCAACCAGCTTCTAAGACTGAACTTTGGAGGTGTGGAAAAATATCCCTGCAGATTTCCTTGAAAAATCACGAACAGGCTCCCAAAAAGAATTATGGCCCAAAGTAAACACTGAAAATGTGATATGTGAAAAAATAGCTGCACAAATTGTCTGAAGGAATCAACCTACAGGAATGGACCTTGGTGGGTAGGTTTGACATCGTGAGACAAGAGAATGACTCAAGTTTCACACTTGTGACGCAAGCAAGGACAAGGAAAGGCATTTTCACTGTAGCTGACTGACCCAACACCTATGATTGCAGACATTTAGCAAGCTGTGATGTCCTACCTTGAGTCTTCCTGTTAGCAGGGCTGCATGATGCAGGACTACATGCATGCAGACCTTTAAGACGACTGCCCAACACGTCTACATCACCAAAGACTGAAATGGTGTCATGAAAGACTGTCATGGAGTGACTCAGAATGGCAGCGGGCCATCTTCAGTGACGAGTCCTGCTTTTGTCTTGGTGGAGATGACCAAGGAATCTGTGTGTGAAGGCACCGTGGTCAGCACCAAGATGAACTGATTGTTGTCACGTGTCACATGTCCGGAAGGTCTGGTGTAACTCCACCTCTGGAGGAAGGACATCTGCAGGAACTTCAAAAACTCAAAAAACTTCAAAAAAATCAAAAACTCCTGTACACATAGCTCAAAAAATATTGCCCGTATCAGTCTAACGTTTTCATCATTCAGTGTTCCTGGTAACCTTTATCTTCCTTCCCAATAACATTGCAATCCGACACTTCCTTCTGGGTAGAAGTATTCTTTTGACGATGAGTGTATGTTTAGTGTTTAATGTATGTTTTCTGTTTTTTCTCATTGGTGATTTGATAACTGGCTCATTGGCCGTTTCGGCTGAAAATTATCAACGTTTGCACTGTACTGTAAATAAATAAATAAATAAATAACAGAGTTTATCCTTTCCTCTATGTTTAATGCACTCTCTTCTATAGTAAGTTGATATAATTTGGCGGCATGTAAAGCTGCAGTATGGCGCAGGCCCGAGTGCGTGGTGAATAAGATGAATGCAGAAGCTGAAGTATTCAGAAATCCTATTACCCTCTGATGTAATTGGCTGGCAAATACCATTCATCCCTGATTCACGTGGATGGGGAGCAGGCCAAGATGTGTACAGGGATGCGCCGAGAGACATGTTGCTAGGACACAAGCATGAGGAGCTAGTGCTAGCAGTCTATTTACTCCCTCTCTCTCTCTCTCTCTCTCCCTCACACTCTCTCTCTCTCTCTATCTCTCTCTCACGTTCCTTCCTCTGCGTCTGTATGATAAAGTGCTGTGACAGCAGAAATGTTTGTGTGACAAGCACTCGGGGGCCTAGTCCATTAGCAGCCTCTTTTGAGTCTCCTTGGCGGGTTATTGGGCCAGCGAAGAGCAGTCAAAACCTTGCAGTCATGTCCCCTCTTCGCTCTCGCCTCCAGATTCAGCCATTTGTACAGAGAAGGGAGGGAGGGAAGGAGGGAGGGGGTGAGTAGAGGACCAGGAGGACACAAAAGAAGAGAAGAGGGGGAGAGAAACTGTTATGTTTTCACTGTTGTTTTAGCAAATGCGATGTGACAAAGTGAAAAAGGGGGATGCTTGGAGACTGTATGTGCGTGTGTATGCATGGGCGTGTGTTAGTGTGTGCCTGACAGGATGCACCGACCAGCTTGGCGTCGTCAGAGAAACAGACGTGCGTCCATAATTAATGTCCAGCGCAAAGCTCGCCGGCGACCTGACGTTTCTCTCACAAGACAGCGCGCGGCAGAGCTGTCCATCAAAGCGGCGCGCTCGCAGCACTCCATTAGGGTGAGGCAATCATCTGCCCATATACTCATCACACAAACACGCTCGGAAGAAACACAGCACGCCCAGCTATCTGCACATCTATGCACACTTACGCTGCCCATCAGTTTGGAGATGGCCACCTTTTTTTAACAAATGAATACGTCTTTCTTTGTTGGTTTGCAATAACTTAACATGCTAAACTGAACGCTGTTTAGATTTGACATTTGTCTTTGCAAAACTGACAGAACAACCAAAGTCCTATCTTGGGAATTATGCCAAACTCCACACATTTTGTCCCCTTGTTGTCAGCACTTAAAGTCATCAGGAGTTTAAAGTGACTAACAACTGGATTTACACCATTTTCCTCTCATCCCACACGAAATCAATCAGCGCAGACATGCTTGGTGTCTGCAGTTTTGGTCCATACATAAGACTTTGTCATACAGCATCAGAAACCTTATAAGCGAGTCTACTTGAGATGATCTAACAAATTAACGGAGCAAATTAACTGTGCAGTTAAAAATGTGCAGTGGCTTAGGCATCAAGTTTGCACAATGCTATAAGCTTATACTATTCCTTAATCACATTAACCTTATAGCTGAATATGTCTGATCAAATTCATCCATGTATTTGGCCCAAGGAGCTCTTACTGATTTGAACTGCACTCTGAAAGTAAAGCTCTGGAGATTGCAGTGCATCCAACAATAAAGACAGCCTTACACATCGTTTATATGGGGGTTGTGCAACCTTTTCAATATAGGATCTTTCAGTATACAGTATGATTTTTGAAGCACTGTTGATTGATGGAGAAATGTTAGAATGAATCCAAACACAGTAGAGCATGATGGATCAGAGCCCAACCAGAGATATGGGCCCCAAAATCACTAGGCTCCCCACCTGTTGTCTTCTCCGAGGTGTCTGTATTGTTACTGTAATAATCATCGACTGATCAGCGGCTAATTGACATCAGGCCTGAAGCGCCATTGCTGTGCAGTAAAGTCAAAAAGTTGACTAGTTGACTAGTCAGTGCAATTCTTACTTTTATATAGTGGCAGTCTCAAAAATCTTGGACAATATCGAGCAGGCTTTGCTCAGTGTTTGGCAAGTAGCAGCCATGCTGTTGTATTAAATTTTTGAGGGTTGAAGCAGATCATTTTAAATATAAAGCTTCATTGTGAGTTGGTACACATTTTTGTCTAATTACTAGTCCCGCAGTTTTCAAGATATCAAACCTATTCCAACTCTGGAACGTTCAATCCGATAATATTGTGCTTGTACTCAGCATTTAAATTGGATGCACGGTTTCTGTGTAGCAACAGATTTTTCCTGAATTTTTCCTATTAAGAATGAATAGACTGGAAAAGTGCATGCCCATCTACTGTACTTTCACATATACCCTTTCACATATATTATCTTAAAGCAGACCCCCAAGCACAAATTTAGTGTTGGCTCTACCCGCACTTGTATGTTTGTCTTTTGTTNAAAAAAGATTGACCAAGATTATTTTACTACAATTAATGATACATAAACATTACAGAAGTCTGTACAAATCAGCAGAAAGTTCCATTCATTCCTCAAATAATGGACAGGCTACTTTCCATTTTTGAAAAGTATAATTAGAGCAAAGAGCATTTTCTCTAACTTAAAGTGCTTCCATATATAACAGGCCATCGTATGCTCTGTTTAAGCTGGTTTGGGAGATTTTAATCCTTTTGACCTTTGGGAAAGAGTGCAAGTTTTTGGAATGCAGCCAGTCCATCATCTTGGTTGGCTCCATGCCAGTGTTGAAGATGACCAAGATTGGCCATGGAGTTCTTGTTGCTTGCAAAAGATTGTAAAATGCACAAAACACAGTGTGAGGCATATGTTATATATGTGCAATAATATATGTGAAAAGAAAGAGCCGTTTGTAAGATGATGCAATCTGTCAAATTCATACTCCAAACAAATAGGGGGCAACATGGCACCAGAAAGTTGTGGTGTCCATCTCCTATCCTCAGAAAGAAAGGAAATGCACAGTCCCTCCTCTTCAATGTTAGCATTAAGAGCTATTTACCTACAAGTCTAGAATAAATGCTATGGGCTCAACGTCAAACTTCCTTTACTCTCTTTTCTTTACTCGCAAAGAGAGCAATGCCAATGTTCTATCCAGCAACTTCAGCCATCATCTATTATTGAATTTACTAATCCTATCATTGTCTACCTGTCCTTAAATGGTCTAACTGGGAGCAGCATGAAGTTGGACTACCTCTCATGTTGGATTGACAGTAGACTTGACACTACAGTGACTCACTATCACCTCTTGAGGTACAAAGTGGTGTTACAAGACAGGATGGGCCAGGGCTAGCTGGTTAGCATGCTAATTTAGGTATATATAGATGTCTTTGGTATGCTCTCAAAACTGTTATTTACTGACATTCTGTTGATCATTTTAGTTCATTTTGGAAAGTTTCAACAAAACAATCTTACAAATTGCACCATTAATTAATTTATTGCTACATAAATTGCACAATTAAATTGCATTCACTCTATCAAGTCCATTAGTTTTAGGTTTTGGATCAACGTTATATACTCGCAGTAGGGTTAGAATAAGAGGTAGGTTTACACTTGGGGAAACTGAATGCAAATTTAACAGATAGTAAGTTGAATGTAAGTTCAAAGAAAAGTAAGAAAGGAGTTAGCAATACAAATACAGAGTTACCGCAGAAGCTGAATAAAGAGGCACGAGCAGAGAAAAGTGGCTGAAAAAGAGGACGAAAGATAGAAAGAGACAGAAGGCAGACAAAGCGGTCTGGTGGAGACATTGTCACTGGGCATTAATCAAGCAGTCCAGCTTTTTAAATGATGGTGGGATGCAAGGACAAACGAATAAAAAAAAATAAAGGCAGCAAAATAAAACATGGAGTGAAACTTCTTCTGTCGTTCAGGAAATATATCTAAGTCCATAAAGAGTTCCCTTAGGTCCTTGTGGTGTCTCTGTGCGTGCGCGGACGTGTATACTCACTCCATCTCGCCTCTGTCAGGCAGTAGGAGCAGTCAATTTGGCCCTTGCATGCGAGTGCGTATATATGTGCGTATATGTGCGCGTGACTGACACCCCGAGGGTACAAATACAGTTTTACAAAACAAGAGAGGGAAAAGGGCCCCTTGTGTGATATTTCTTGATTTTGACAAGCGCCCTGCCAAGGTGAAATTGTGTCTGATGCGCATCTGAGGCGGCCCCCTCTTCCCCGAGCCTCGTACATGAAGTTAGTGTTGTTTTCTACCTCATCTCTTTTCAAATGTGGCGCAGGGCTTGGCGAGAGAGGTGGCTTCTTGCGCCTCCGTGTTTCGCGAAATTGGACTGCCTCTCCCCATTATTGTAAACATCATCCCCGCCGACATGGCTGGCGGTTGCCGCGCCGTCGGACGGGGCTGCCTTGGATACATCTGCTAAAACACATCCATTAAGGCCAAACTATTTTTGATTTACATGTTGAGACTTCTTAAAAGTGTCACATGCAGTGGACGCACACCCGCACCTCCCCCCAACAAACAACCCCCACCCCCCAACACCCTCGCCCGACAGCTCACGACAACCACCAGCAGTCTCCTCCCTTTCCTTTCTTCCTCTTCCCCCACCTTCTTTTTGTCCAACGTCCCCAAAGGAAGATTTCTCTTTCGCTCAGCTTGGGTCATGTCGCACCAGGCGACCTCGCATGGCTCAGTAAACAACACTGCTCCACTCCTGGGTTCCTCTCTCCCTCTCTTTCTTTCTCTGCCTCTCTCTCTCTCTTTCTTTCTGTCTCCCCACCATCTCCCTCATTACGGTGTAACTATGACTTAATGACCTTACAGTCAATGCAGCCCTATGTCATCTGTCACGCCAGCAATTACAAGGATCTGAGACACAAATTGCGGCGGACCGTTTGGAGTTCCTCCTGTTGTGATGTCATAATGCAATTTATAATGATTTAAAAATATACGTATATATGACACCAGCATTGCTATCGCATAAAAAGACAACAAAAAAAGCTCATTAAGGATGTGGAAAGTCGTTGAGACCTTTATTGGCTTGAGTCGCTTCGTAATTAAGCTCATATCATGCAGTTCTTAAAGAACAGACAATTAAAACAGAAATACTGAACCGTTTTTATTTTTTTACATTGATAGCAACTTTTAACACTGTACTTAAAAAAAAAAGTGAGAGATAATTGCCCAAAAGTTGCAGAAAGCCACAGTATAGATTTACTTAACGTATATTTTTTTCATCATGTTCTATGTGTATTTTTCTTAACCAGTGAAGCTACACGTCTTATATCTCATTAAGCAAGGTCAGAGGATAATAAGATACTACTCACTGCTCGGTTTGTTGATACACGTCCCCTGGCATTAAAGGTAAATGCTCTACAACAGTGCAGTCTCTTAGTTAAACAGTGCTCTGGATATTCTTAACTACTTGAATCATTGAATCCACCACATCCATTTGGCTGTCCCGTGTTCCAAATATCAATTAGCCCACGTCCTCAATAAAATTACGTCTAACTTAGCGCAGACGTTATATGTATTACACGGCTGCCCTTGGATACGCTGCGAGGCACCGCTTCATCTTCACTTGCAAAAGATTTCATGAATCCGAGCGATTTCATAAAAGTCCCATTATATCTGAATTTACTGATGTTATGGCTTATGCTGCAAATATCTCAGCTAGGTGTGAATGTCGCCGGTGGCCATGCTTGTAAAGAATGAAGCAGTAATATGTATTGTGCGCGAAGGGGGTGAAGTGTATGTTCAGAATGACAATATGACTTCCTTTATATCCTCCTAGTGCAGTTGGACTATATAAAAGATGCCCATGAATGTATTACAGGTAATGGATTAGCTGGATGTATTTTTCTTTTTTCCTTTCTTTTTTTTTTTTTTTTTTTTGTTCTATTTTTATGGACGTTTTCATTCCCACATATGTTAGGGGGTGAATTACTTAGTTTTCAGCCAAACGCTCGGGGCTGACAGTCATAACGTTGTAGCATTATGATTCATTTATTAAAAGGATGTAGAGGCCTTCAACAAGCTTAACGGAGAAACAGACAGAGGGGAGAAATGTTTCAGACTGGAAGTGCTTCGCTCTCGAATACGAGACACCGGTAACGCTACTAAAGAGGTTGCGAAAGGTTATCCTGGATTTACTAGCATACCAAACTCTTATTTATATTTGGCCATTATGCTATCGTTCCATCTTCCATCCCCTTCTCCGCACTGCACACTTAACACGGAGCCCAGTGGCTCGTCCTTTATTGGGTCATAAAGGTTTGCGTGATACGAGCGGTTAAAAGGTGTCGACTAAGATTTGAACCCCCACATATCAGGGCAAGCTCAAACGGTGCACTAATACAGGAGCTGAGCACCTTGACCTTAGCATTAACGGAACTCTTTAACGTGCGGAGATAAAACTCATTTGAATGCGCGACAAACGAATCAAGGCCGCCTTCACGTGGCTTCCTCAATCAGGAGAATCTTAAATATTTTCCGCTGTAAAACAAGAGCTGTGCGTGCCCAGCTGATTGAATTATACAGGTAATTGCATTTCTCATCATGTTCTTCAAGCCTGTTCAGTTGATCTATTAAAATGGGTTGATTGTGCTTCTACACTATGGAGCTAGCATGGGTAAGGATGGGCTCCTTCAACAAGAGGTCAAGGACGCCACGCTTGTTCTAACTTTTCATAATTAAAAAAAAAACCCACGTCCCTCTTATAAACGGCAAATTAATTAATTGCTTGAACTAAATGAACATGTTGGAGATTTATCTCAACAACATCACGCCACTGGTACTTTGAGTATGCCGGCTAATTGAATTTAATAAAGGCTGATTTCGAAAATCACAACACTGACATCCGCTCTTTGGATCTACTCCACAGCTGGATGCGATGTATATTAGGGAAAGACTTTGCTGGAGGAGTACAGGTTTCAAGGACAATTGAACTCTGTTGATCTGAAATTAGGTTTGGTCTTCAGCCGATGACAAAGTACGGCGCCGCAGCACCTAATGACCCTTGTGATGTTGCAGTGAGCGGGTCAATGAGTAATAAGCAAATATCACACGTAGCCCGCTGTCGCTATCGTCCGTCACAATTAAGCTTTTTCACTCTTGGTTCTCTCATAAAGAACAGTTTCTGCTGATCTGTGCTTGTTGCTGTTTCTACACACAATAAGTACGATTTGAATATTGGAATATTCTTTAATAGAGCTGTTAGCAATTAGCAACCATTATCAGTTGAAATGATAAAGCAGTTAAAATCAAATCAGTCAAAAAAAGGGCCAAAAGATAATGATCATGGTCTGCGCTAAAATTCTAATGGAGAAGCCAAAAAAGTCACATATAGATTTCTATGTGCACTCATATGAACAATTACAGTATTTCAAATGATCTATTATTCTGCTTCTTTGGCTAAATAAGTGTATATGATACCATTCATCAGCTGCGGATGAGAGGCTGACAGGTCTTCCCTCTTCCATTCATCATGATTATGGAGTGATCAGTCTCATTTTGCGTCGGGGGCCATGTGGTCAGGATTTCATCTGCTTTCTTAGCCCCTCGCTGTGACTGACGTAAACCTACATGTGTTTCTGTGTTGCGGAGTGTTTGTATAAAGAACGATTATAGGGGTCTGGCATGAGATTCAATTATCAAAGCAAAATGGAAATTGGTTGTATTGATTTGTGTTAATGCTGAGTAAAAGTTAAGGGGGTGAAAAGTTTAGTGTGTGCGCATGTTTTGAAAGCTGCAGTAAATCAAATGTAAGGTTGATCGTCTGAAATGAATGAAGACTTACTGCATTGTGATAGGGGTACACATTATTACCGCTGTTCTGATTCAAGTTTCCATTTAGGTAAATGACACAACGCATCAAATAACATTATGTATGCAGCACAAGAGTGACACAGTTAGATTGGTAGGAATGTAGCATTAGGAGAACAGTGGCGTGCTCCCATGATCAGACCCCATTTACCTTGTGCAGAGAAAGTGATTTAACCACTCTGCTATAGAGCCATTTACAAAGCACACACACATGCACAGCTCTATTCTTAAAGCTTTGCAAGATAACATTTAGGAGTTTGACCACCTCTCTGGAGGAAAACTTGTAATTGCACGCAACATGCGGAAGCACTTTTTGCAATGTAGCTTGGACCCTCATGAGTAGATAAAGAAAGCTCATAGTCCAAAAAATAGCCCCAGATTGAAATGTTGGAAGTGCAATGCTATTGGGAAGGAAGATAAAGGTTACCAGGAACAATAAATGATGATACATTTAAATTGATATGGGCAATATTTATTTAGCTACACATACAGAAGTAGTGTCTCTCAGTATGGCATCCGCCCGCCATGTTTGCTAGCACAACATGCCAGACGTCTCAGCATGGAGTTGTAGAGGTTCCTAATGGTGTCCTGTGATAATCCATCCCATGGAGCTTGAATATTCTCACACAGTTCCTGCAGATTTAGTGGTAGGGGTGGAGGTGATGAGGCACCAGGCTTTCTGTCTTGGCGCCAGGCCTTCCGCTGCCATTCTGAGTCACTCCATGACAGTCTGGGTCTGCATGCACGTAGTCCCTCATCATGCAAGCCGGATTTGTTTCTGTGATCAGATCTTTTGAGACGACTGTCTACATTGTTATTTGCAAATGATCAGATTGGATTTGTGTGTCCAGACATCACCAACATATCTGTATGGGCCGCTGTGGTAGTGCCGTATGTGTCCTTAACTATAGTACGTAGCTATGTTGATGACACGGATTTCAAGCACAGATGTGTGAGAGCTGGAGGTGCATCAACTTGCTCAACAAACAATCACTCTGTCTAGTCACAGTTCAGAACTCTTTGGCACTCTTCTTGAATCTCAGCACTGCTGTCACTCTGGATTTTGATATCATCATTGTTCTTTGTGTTGCGAGAGATGTAAATAACACCTTGAAATCCTTTTTGAGAGACCAGAGTGATCAGACTATCAAAAATCAAAAATCATTGTGAAAATTAGGATTTAGGCTCTGGGTACATAACATTAACATATCCTTAAATGGTTATTTCTGACAGTATGAGATGACACACAGCACAGGTAACTCGCCATTTCTGACGATTTTTACTTTTATGCATCTTTTGAACACACCAGCTGCCGTTAACACTGTGTGAAAATTTCAGGATGTATGGACCAACAGAAATGACCCAAAATTGTTTGAAAAAAGTCTGGTTCCTTTGACTTACATTAAAATTAAAATAGGCTTTTACCCTCACCTGTAGAGTTGGCATTTTGGCTATATCATCAATATAACATATTTGTAATGTATAAAATATATAATAATATAGTTTATTGCAGTTATGTTTATGCATATTTGATTTGTTTCTTCTGTTTCTGCAAAGTTACTTTTTAATTTTGTATGTTATAAAGAAGAGGTTAGTCACATGTCTGTCTAATTATACATCAAAAATGAATAAATACATAAATCTGAGACACAATACAATAACCATGATTTATTGCTTTTCTAGGGTTAGAGTTAGGGTTCATAAGGTTCATAACTTGTTCAACAAATTAATTTCACGCAGCCCTACATAAATACGAAAAAACACTGAAATGCACACACACAAAAAATATCACCACTGTCAAAGCAAAACCTGGTATCTCCATAATGACAGCTTTACGGGATAAGGGAGAAATATGCTTTACTTTTCATAAAAGTCAATTAAACCAGATTTTTTCTGGGCTATTTCGTTTAGTCAATTAATCATGAAATTTACATGCGATGTAAAGGGCAACAAGGATTCTCAAATTATGTCAGAAATTGACAAAAAGGGAAGCAGCCACATAAACACACACATGCGTACACAAACATGAACTCTGGGTCTAAGGGCTGCACAGTGTGTCACAGGGCAGACTGCCAGAGAGACTGTGTATATGTTTCAGAGTCTCCTGTGGTAGGTTTGGTCTCTCGCTCTCTCTCTCTCTCAGGCTCTCTCTCACACACTCTCTCTCTCACTTTCTCGCTCTTTTACATTGCATCATTTTTACATAAGAACTCATCTGGCTGTAGGCAGCTTGCAAGTGTTAACACTCCACAATGCACACATGCATGTGCATGCGCACACATGCGTGCACACACACACACACGCATGACAGGTTGAGTATTTGCTAATTAGACAAATATGAGTGTCTCTTGTCTGATCTGCCACAATATCTGGCACCATATCTCCTTGAATACATTCAGTAATACCAGTCATTGCTATATCTCTGCTATTCATCTCTCTCTCTGTCTATCTCTCTCTCTCTCTCTCTCTCTCTCTGTGCTAATTATAAAATCATTGAGGCTAGTAGACCTGCATATATAACTAGTGATTTTATTGTGGTCATCCGTGATTTGTTACTTACTATGTGTAAAAGATGTTTTTTGTTCATACCAATAACTATAAACTTCCTTATGAATAAATAAATAAATAAATAAATAGTAATGTTTAATGTATGCCAGTGTAGAGTATACTATTCCACATATATGAAGTTGAAAATGAAAGTGGAGAGTGTTTAGATAGCAGTGTTTATACAGTGTATACAGTGTATATTTTATACAGTGGAAGTCAAGTGTTTGAAATGACTTGGAGTCCAGAAGCAGTGTCCAAATCTTGCTGATCAAATAGCTGTTGATAATAATCGAATGTTAAGAAATTCTTCTTCTTTCTTGCTGTTTTTTAGCTGTGTTTCCGCACGTAGGCATGTAGTATGTAGTATGTAACATTTGAAGCTACATTTTGTGAGTTATTGTGATGTCTGGATGTTCTAGTCTGATATGTAATCACTTACATATGACAAAATATGACTATAAGCACATATGACTATACAATTGCATATGTTTTGCAGGAATGTGTGTTAAATAATTAAAATTATGCTAATATTCTGTATTCTTTATGTAAATATTCTATTATGGTGATCTTATTATGCTGAAATCTCGGCTGATCAAGTAGCTGTTCAGAATAATCAAACGTCATATATATACACTAAATAAATATTTGTTGTTTATTGTTTATTATTTGATATAACATTACAATCTACACTGTATAAGGTATTATTAAGGTAAGTCTTATTATTACATATGATTGGATGTTACCGTACATATGACATTAGTTTACATACAATGTTGTTACTGTATGTGACTGTGCTTCATGTGGAATGTTATACAGTTTATTAAATAATATAACAGGCCTCTATCAGCAGGAAGCGAGGGTGCAGGTGTGTGGAGGTCTGAATGCAGGTTGTATGTGTATGTGTGTGTGTGTGTGCGTGTGTGTATGTGCAGCAAAAGAAGAAACACACGCACACACGCTGCCTGCCACAGAGCCAATCCATCGCCTGGCAATCGGAGACACACGCAGAGATAGAAGTCATCTCTCACTCTCTCCTCCGCGGCTTCCATCTGCAATGCAAAATTAACCTCACTTTAATCCGAGCACGCTGGGGCAGGGAGGAGGAGGAGGTGGAGGATGGGGGGGGTAGAGCGCGATGAAGAGCCACTGACAACGCCAGGGTTCAAATCCTGTGTGTCGCTCAATTATATTTCCTTGTTTCCCCTGTCCTTGGACGGAAACCCCTCTGCTCGAGTGCATTATTCTCACCCCATAACAAATGACACCGCAATGCTCTGCACACAGCCAAAGAAACTGTGCACTCTATGCGAGAGAGAGAGAGAGAGTGATCTTTTCCGTCTGTTTGGCAAAAATGATTCTCTTTTTGATGAAAAGGCTGTTTGTCTGAGGCGCAGTGAGGAGAGGAGGATGTGGAACTGTCTAATGCTGATTGCCAAGCGCAGGCCAAGCCCATTATATCACTGAATCTTTGTTAAGCAGGCCTTGAGAATGCCTGACAGTATAATTAATCTTGCCATATGAACAAAGAGAGCCTACTCAATGGTATCGAGGACGCTTATTAAAACACTAAACACCCTCCGTGCCCTGTTTGAGGGAGGATAAAAAAAAGAAACAGGGGGAAAAAATCCTTTAGAAATTGCACACGAAGAAAGTCATTATCTTTTTGTTTAGATTTTTTTTTCTCCAGGATTCAGAGGTGAAATTGATATGAATGGTGCGTGCGTGTGGGTGATTTTGCCGAAAAGATGAAAAATGATACCTGTGAATGTGAGACATCATTTTGTCAAAAAAAATGATGCTGCTCTCTCGTGGAGCCCAGGAAATATTGCTTTAATTAGAGTCCTGAAATGATCAGATAGTGTATCACAAGGCCCTTTAAAGGGTGCGTTCGCAGTCTCTTATTTATCGGATATTATGATATTAAGCTGGCATTAATTACATTGTGTGCAGCAATTTATGGTCCTACACGTTAGCATATACCTTTCTGGAAAACGTTATCCGAAACAGAAATATGGGTGTCACTGGTAATGTCTTACGTTACGCAGGCCTCTACCTCTATGTGCTCATGCAGCTTATGGGATAAAACCAACAGTGTGAATCTGAACGTAAAAAGTCGTGCCTTGGTTAACAACCAAACTGTGGCAGATCAAATTCAGCGGACCATAGTGATGCAAAACAATACCACAGCAAAATTTGACCCCTTAAACTGCAAGGTCTGGTATGTGGGCCCACCCTTCAATTTGTCATCAGACAAAAAAATGAGTCAACTTGCGTGTTTAAGGTGGTAGTGTTTTCATGATCCTGCAGATGGCACTGCACGAGGAGGATGGGGCTATAAATGCCTGCAAGGTGTGTGTGATGGGATTCATAGATCGAGAAGAGGTGGTACAGTGCAATAAATGTATCATTCAATGTGTGCGTAATGGCTCCAAAGCAGGTGTTAATGACTGGCTAAAAGGAGTGATTGAATTTGGGTGGGCCAAAGACCATAGTGTGAAGGAAGTAGCTGAATCTGCAGGTGTATGGAAGCATACAGTCATACAGGTCTAACAGCAGTGGCTAAAATCCCAGTCTACAGGAAAATAATACTCAGAACTGTGCATCCACCAAATCTGGCATCCACCAAATCTGGCCCAACCGTGCAATTCTTTGATGCAAGAGTGGCTGAACATTGATGTGGCCTACATACAGAAACTCCAGTCCATGCCAGTTAGAATCACAGCTGTTATTTGTGCTCATAGAGGTATTACACGCTATTAGGCAGTCACATATTACAAATATTTTGCCTGATGAGCTTATTTTCATTAATGAGTTTTTAGATAATAAGAACAGAAGTTTCTCTTTCTTTGTTGTTGTTTGCACAAGGTCTAACATTTACATTACATTTTTCGCTCTTTCTTTTCTCTTGTCTTCAACTATTTTGGTTTTAGAACTTGGCAAACCTGGCAACTTTGCAGCGAGCTATAGATATATAGATCACCACAAAGTATCCAGCTTGGAGCTGTTTGGAAGAATCCATCGGAGTTGGAGAGTGAACTAATATTGCAATAACAAGAATGAAATGTTGATGATAATCAAGGAATTTGCAAATAACATGCACAGGAGGCAGGAGTGAAGGAAGATAACTTCAATCCCTGATATGATTTTACAATTTGAATGACAACAGTTATTTGGAATTTAAAGTGTCTTTGGCATAGGCCCCATCCTCAGTCCAGGTCATGGAGAATCGAGACACTTGCAGATCCTGTCAAATCAGTATTGTACCCCCTGGACAAGTGGGCAAACTGATGGTAATGGGAAGGAAGGCCAGTGATTGGTTGGGAGCAATGTATGAATAAATGATTGTAGAGTCTTCTGGAAGGACTTTGGTTAAAGCTTCTATTTTAGCAACTGCTATTAATTATTTGCTAACTTCAATGAAATCACAGGTTATGAGAGTGCAAGAGTATATGGGTGCAAGAGAGAAAGCCTTTCGTTGAGGTAAGCTACATTTGGATACAGCATGATGTGACAAAGTTAAGTCACATTATTATGACCATTTCCTGCTTTCGATGGAGGCAAAAAATGACATTTTTGTGGCATTCTCTGGGCCCGCTCTCAACTGATTTGGGTATGAATTCATCCTTGCAGATCAAGTACACCCACACATGCTGAATGTCTTTCCTGGGTGGATGGGATCTTCCAGCAAGACAATGCCACATGTCACATGGCTAGAATGGTCCAACACTGGTTGGAAGAGCATGACCAAGACTTCCAAGTACCACCCTGGCCCTCTAATTCCCCAGACTTGAACCCAACTGAGCATCTGAGGGACCACCTCGATCAGCATGATGCACTGCAGTCAGCATGGCTCCAAATACCTGTGACAATCTACCAGGAGCTTACTGATTTACCTCCAGCCCGTTTAATTTCCATCCATGCTGCACATGCTGTACATGCTACATGCTGGTGGTCATAATAATGTGACTCGACTACGTAGTAAGAATGTGAGCCAGCATGCTGTGTCTAAAAAGTATGGTTTAGCCTTTAGCCTAGCTAGCTTCACACCTGATTTTTCCCTTGGATTAAAAGTTGGCTGGGTCAGTGGTTCTCAAACCTGCTCCCAAGGATCCCTAGATTGTCCACATTGGCAGAAAGGTGCCTGAGGACCAGTTTGAGAACCGCTGAGTTCATGACAGATGTGTAAGTAGGCTTGTCTAGGTTAGCTTACCCGGTTGCATTGGCCTCTCGGACTCTCTCCAGTGTGTATGTCGTTTTGCGAGTAAGTCATTTCATGTTTTGGTCTGTAATATTTGATTACTGTCCACCTACGTATCTTTAACACTCCTTCCACCTGTGTGCAAAGTTAATTGCTCTAATAAAGTAACCAGTGATGAGCCTGTTTGCTGTGTTTGTCATGAAACAATATCTGCTTGTCACTTTTGGTTTGCTGCTTAATTACTGCAATCTTGAGCAGAAAATCGATTGAAAACAGCTGGAAAAGATGGTTTTGAAATAATATGCTACTATTTTGCACTACTATTAACGTTACTATATTCCGAAGGCTTGTCGGCATAGTTTCTGATGAGTGTGCTGCAGTCACGGCACCCACTAAAGCTCTAAGATGAGCTAAAGTAGGTTAAACTGTCCACAGGCCTCTATGTAACCTAGATCATGGAGGCCCCCCTTAGTCTCCTCCGGTGCTCTGCTCCACTCTCTCTGTTGCAGGTTCAGTGGTCTGCCTAACTCCTCTCCTCTGTGCCGTGCTCCTCACACCTCCCCTCTCCATGGTTCAGGAGTTAGAGCGTCTCCAGCCAGCGGCCCCCCGGCAGATCCTCCTCGGCCCCGGCACAGGCCCACCGTGGGCTGAGCATGGGGTGGGGGCCGCGGGGGCGGGGACGGCTAATTTAGCAGAAGTAGCGGCTGGCGAGCAACACACCAGATCAGCCTTGCAACCGCAAAATCGCTTTAATATATTCCCAGTGCTACTTGTGAATATTAATAAAAAATATTAATTATTAATTTTGCCCTTGGCATGGCAAGATATACTAGTTTTAATTAGTGTACTGTACTCGCCTACAATTAAAAAAATAAAAATTGATGTCCATACATATTGGCGGCTCCTGTGATCGCCTTTCTTGTTGGTGTCAACAGCGGGTTTAGCCCACCCTTCATATCACACCTCCTTGTGATTTTTTACTTCCCCGTTCCGTCTATTTTTCAAGTCATGTAGTAGCGTTAAACTGTGCTAATGTGTGATCCTGATGTTATGAAAGCGCACCTCCGACTGAGAAGCAGTGGGTGAAGACAGTATCACTGATGTCAGAGGGCTGGAAAGTGAAGATTGCAGGACTATTGCAAAACACACATACACAATAAGGAGATGTAGACTACATTTGGAGAATGTGTGCTGTGGATCTCTCTCTCTCTCTCTCATCTATCTTGATTAGTCTTTGTCTCTCTTTTATCTCTCTTTTATATCTTCTCTTTCTGTCTGTTGCTCCATGTTTTCTCACTCTTCTGTTTCTCTCTTATCTGTCACTCTATCTTCTCTCTCTTTCTCTCACTCTCTTTCTATCTTCCTCTGTTTGTCTTCTTCTATTTCTCTTTCTGTTCCTTTCTTCATGCATTTGTCTTGCTTTTCTGTCTGTTAATCTGTCTATCTATCTATCTATCTATCTATCTATCTATCTATCTATCTATCTATCTATCTCTATAAATATATTTCTCATTCTTACTACTCCTACCTCCCTTGCTCTTTGGTACTCTCTCTCTCTCTTTCTCTATGTCTCTCCCTCTATCTCTCTCTCCCTCCCTCTCCCTCTCTCTTTCTCTGCATGGAGAGGTGGCAGATGGATGTGTGAGAAGCAGGAAATCTGCTTCTGTCCGTGTCAGTTCTGCTCCACAGAGCAGTGATAACTGAATAATAATCCTGATGGCCTTACTCTCTCCCTCAGTCTTCTCTCTCTCTCTCTCTCTCTCTCTCTCTCTCAGCTCTCTCTCTCAGCACTCTCTCTCACAGCACTCTCTCTTTTTTCCTTTTTCCACCTATCCATTGGTCCATTGGAACACTGCACTCTCTTTCGTTTTATCTATTATCTCATCTCTTTTCACTGGCATTCTGTTCACATTAGGCTTCGTCCATCAACTTTACCCAGTCTGCTCTGTTAAACAGATCATGCGTTGCGTGCTCCCTCTCTCTCTCGCTGATGTACATTAAGCTAGATAGTGAGCTGGGGCAGGTCATATTTGGCAATGCTAAAATGGATCTCTCACAAAATAGAACATTACATGTATTCTTTTTAATCTCTCTCTCTCTCTCTCTCTTTATTTCTTTCTCTCACTCTTTCTATCTTACGCTCTGTCAGTCTATACTCTCTCTATCTGTCTATTGCTTATCTATCTATCTATCTATCTATCTATCTATCTATCTGATTCGCAAAATTGTGCCATTTCTTGTCTCTGTCTATTGTTTTTTTGCTCTCTCTTTCTCTCTCTCTCTCTGTCTCTCTCTCTCTCTCTCTCTCTGTCTCTCTCTCTCTCCCTCTCCCTCTTTCTCTTTCATGATTGTACCATCAGCACCTTCACCAGTCAATTCAGACTGCACATTCCTTTGCAAAAGAAACAAGAAAACAGTGGAATATTTATGACACTTGCATGTCAAAACAGATAGAGTGTAAGAAAGTAAATAAATAAAGAACTTCAGAACCAAAACTAATGGAGTTGGCAGAAGACTTGAAGATTTAATATTGCATGCACTTGAGGTTTTTTTTTTTGTGCGATTGACCAACATGACATGCCTAAGTGTATAAATGGGCAGCTTTATGATGATAAGATCACTGGCTAATAAGATATTTATGTGACATGCTGGCTGACAGATCCATCTCCTCACTGCCATCTTCACGCCTCGATGGACCAGTGAGGATCAAACGCAAATTCACCAAATGGGCTCGTTAAATGGAGAGGAAATTTAATAAATTAATATTTCTGCTCTCCAAGTCAAAGGATGGAAGTCAAATATTTTTGGGGTGATGGAGCTGAGATGGTGTTTTTTCCCTCACTCATTTCTATCCATTATGAAATAAATAAATATATATATTAGAAAAGTGGCAAGTGGTGAAGAGCTAAACATGTTTATGCTGGAGAATCTTAAGGAGTTCTTAGTGCTTTCAAAATTGGTAGTTACATATACAGTACCATTTGACAGACACCACCCTTCATTTATTTAATTTCCAGTCAAAACGGCCATTAAGCAAAAGTTATTCCATTTTCAGCATTAGGGAAAAAGCAGGAAATATGTATTTAATTAAATATTAAGCCTCAACAACCACATACAGTATGAGATCAAAATATTCAAAATTTGCTGTGCCCAGTCTTTGCCCTTATTACAGCTCCCATTCTTTCCAAGAGACTTCCTTTCAGTTTTTCAGGAAATCTGAGATTGCATTTTCTGTTTCTTAGAATCCAAATAATCCAAGACATGATCAGTTCTGGCAGAAAGACTCAGGAGGAAGGAGTGATGGAATGTGATATTTTAATTTTTGATAAAGTTTACAAATAGGTAAATAACAATAACAGGTCTTGAAAAATAACAGGTCTTGAATCGTTAAGACCCTTGCAGGTCCTGCCATATATGGATGGTACGGGTGGACAGGGACCAGACTGGTGTTGGTGGGTAGGAAGGAAAGGAATGCTGAAATCAACTAAAAGCAGCTGAACATAGGTAATTTCAAAGACAGGTGATGACCAGCAACTGGTCAGAGAAATTATTGAGTGAGTGACATAGCATTTGAGTCTTTCTGGCAGAACCTGCATTAAAGCTTCCATTGATGTTGAGGTCTGGACTCTGGAGTGGACAGTCCACTGTTCTGAGAGCACTAGCAGCTACTTTGTTTAATTTGTATGTTTTCTTTTCTCAGTGAGGACCTCCTGACAGCTATACATCCTTTCAGACCCATAACATTGAGTTGTCAATTCACAGTGGAAGGATGGACAGAAACACCGGTGAATGTGTTCAGTTCTGATGCAATAGTGGAGCTTGATTTTCTCCTCTCCTCTCTCAAAGGTTAGAACTTAACTACCTCCTGAACAGTATGCAAACTGTACTGTAGGGACCTTTAAATGAATGAAGGGTTAATCTCAGAATTGCATACAGTAAAGAGTACATTCTAATATACATACAGTACATTGTCTAAATGGTATTAGGGTTTTTTGCTGTGGGAAACAGTGGTGTGTTTGTCTCTGAGCATGGACACACTCGCTGTGAAACTCAGCCCTGTCATGACAAATGCCATGGCTCCACTCGACATGTTGTGTGTTTACACCACTCGCACGCTTGTTGTCATGGAGAGCGTAACCCGTGGTAATTAGCCTAATGGTGCTAATGAGGGAGCTGACAAGGAAAAGCCAGTGCATGGACAGCAGCTGATTGACAGAATTACACATTCACACACCCGCGAACACAACACACACACACACACACACACACACACAGACATACACAGACGCACACATACACACACTCCACGAAACATAATATACAGCCATAACACTCAGACCACAATTAGAACAGAGTCTGGCTGTGAGCCAGAAAGGCATGTGTATTTCAGTCAGACAATATAATGATGTTGTTAAGAGTGTGCATTGCTGACTTGTTTTGGGCAAGGAAAATCTGAGCAAATAGAGTAAACAGAACATTAGAACATAGAACAAAAATATTCCCTAATAGATATAAATGTTTTAATATACACCAAAAAGAATAGTTGCACAAATAATTGTACCCAGAAGGAATCAACTGACAGGAATGAACCTTGGTGGGTAGGTTTGACATTGTGAGACATGCAGATGATTCAAGTTTCACACACGGCCGTGCATGTGATACAAGCAAGGACGGGCCTTATCGCTGTATTTGACTGACCCAATAGCCACGATTGCGGGCATTCAGCAAGCAGTGATGCCCTACATGACTCATCCCGTTAGTGCCAGCACCGCTGGCAGACAGCTGCACGATGCAGGATTACATGCACGTAGACCGTTATAACGACTGCCCTTAATACCACGTCAATGACTGCAATGGTGTCATGCCAGACTGTCATGGAGTGACTCAGAATGGTAGCGGGTCATCTTCAGTGATGAGTCCCGCTTTTGTCTTGGTGGAGATGACCAATAAATCAGTGTGTGAAGGCACTGTGGTCAGCGACAAAATGAACGGTTTGTTGTCACATGTCACACTTCCAGAAGGCCTGGCTGAACTCCATGCCAAGATGTCTGGCATGTTGAATTAGCAAACATGGCAGCCTGAGGCCATACTGAGAGACACTATGTCTGTATGTGTAGCTCAGTAAATATAAATGGTTATATAAACGGTTTATCAAGTTTAAATTCTATTTTATTGTTATAGTTGTATGTGTTATCTGATATCAGCTGCTTTTGTGCTGTGTGTATTCATTTAGCATGTCTGTAACAGCTGAAATGGCATGATTTCATTTTATAGCATTGGGTCCTCACCCCTCCTCACCTCATCGCTCACTAGCAGCTCAACACAGTCACAACATTTCATTACAGGGTGTGCCTCGTGTTTAGAGAGGCATCATCTCATCACATCCATGCAATGGCCAGTTGGGGAGCAGCATACTGTCACCAGCAGAGCAGCTTCACATAGGACAGTCAGGGCAAAGATGCCTGGCCTAGGGCTACCAGCAGATATAATCAGTCAGTCTGGGGATTTGAACCTGTGGCCTTCTGGTTTCTGCCTCACTGCTTCTTCCACTAGCTCACTGGCCACCCCACATTCATGGCTGCCTAAGACCTATACAGTTCAGTATGTTTAACATGATTGTTATTATCAGCACAAAGAAATTGATGGTTTTGCATGTGGCTCACAAACGTTGCTTTGTACCAAACCACAAAGAGAAGTGTGCTGTGAAGAGTTTGATATGGCATTGTTGGAACGCGACCTCAGTGTGTGGGCAGAGCTAGATGCCAGGCCCAAAATGTCCACCTTCCTCCCTGCCTGCTTGCTTTCAAACAATGTAGATGTGGAGAGCTTGTTGAAACCAAACGCCATCGCCACCCCCCACATTCACCAACCCCTCCTGCACACACATGCACACAGTCTGCTCCTTTTTCTAAATCTCAGAGGAGCTCCCGTGTACTCTGTATTTATTATCCTGGGTGGCAAAGTTGATAGATGGGATACCTGCTCAATTACAAGGGCAAAGCATTGCCTTTTCTTAGCTGATAGGGTGGAAAACACACTCTCTTTTCTTCTCTCTCTCTGTCATTCTTTCCCTCTCTTCCCCTCTCTCTCTCTCTCTGTCTCTCTCTCTCTCTCTTTGCCAAAAGGGGTTGAGTATTATGAAGACATTTCTCTCACAGTTCTGGAGTACAATTCACTCCCATCACCAAACAATGCTCAAAGCCCACTTACACGCTGTGACACCGTCTGAATTAGGTGATAATCTTTTATAATGGCGGTGGTCCGACCGCACGGAAATAGAGGTCTCTACTGTATGCGTTTTAGGTACGGATGTAAAAGATAATGGCCTTTCCCCTCCAAAACCCAATTTTGATTCCATTTGCACTTGAGCCAGGTGATGGTTCCAAAAAAACAAAAAACTTATTCACAAATATTTTTGACCATCCTTCATACCTAATTGACTTCCATCATGTGTACCAACACCTAAAAGCACAGCAGCGGGAAAAAAAAAAAGAAACTACAATGGCCACTGGTGTTGATGCGCCATCCCGTCTGTTGACTCATGCAGAGGGCATCATATTAAAGGCATTTCTCCATGCCACGAGGTGGTGAAGCGGCCAAAGCCAGGGCATTCATCTTTATTCTGCTGAGATTTGTGAAAGGCGAGATTGAGAGGGGGCCGATGATGCAGGGTGTTCCGAGGCGGACATCTTGAAGCGTGATGTTGAGCTATGTTCCTGCCCGGGCAGAGGAGGCATCGACATATAAAATGGTTGTAAATTTGCATTAGGCTCAATCCATCATAGGCGCTGGAGAGAGAGAGCGCCGGGACAATGTGCAAGCTGCTCTGTTCCACGCTCTGGAGCAGGCAGCCTCTGACAGATTCCTATTTAAGTGACTGTGAATGCAACAATTCCACAAATAATTTGTCAAGTGCTGCAGCTGAACTAGCTCTGAACCCTTCTCTCCCCTCTCTCTCTCTCCCTCTCTCTCTTTCTCTCTCTCTCTCGATACTCTGTCCCTCTCTCACTCTCTCTGGTGGAGAGGAACAAAATATCTGGGCCACTACCAGGGATATTCTACATTCCACTATCAAATACAAGCTTAACGTGTGACTTTACTGTTTGAATGGTTTTGGATATCAATTCTATGTCCATTAAAGGGTCAATATCTGGCATGTTTCTTTAGTTTCTATTGTTATTTTGTAATATTAGTTTTTATTCTTCCTGGAGGTCCACATATGACATTCATGTACCCTTAACAGCCCATTTCACATGACAGTTTTCCCCTTTAGTTCACTTTTATTCCTTTAGAACCAAACAGATTGTTTTTGTCACATGCCTCTTATTTGTGGATAAGCTATGTTTATGATTGGCGGCACTGTACACTGTAAATAGATTTGTTGCTCCAATTTAAAACAATTACTTAACGTTGTTACAAGCAAATTAACAAGGTTTATTCAACCTAAGAAAAGGACTACAAATAAACTTTCTTTGAATTAAAGTAATGTTTTGAGTTCAGTAAAACTATTTAATTGCTTGAGACAACATGAAGTAATGTTCTTAGGTTGCACTTTTTGCAGTGTATGGTGCCACATTCAAAAAGCAGTCTAGGCTGAAACATGCTGCATAACATAGATGGCTGGAGCCAGATTGCTTTAGATAGAATTGGCAAAGTTATGTAAATATTGTTTTGTGTGACATCACAACTACAATGAGTGCAAAACAGAATAGAATAGAATAGAATAGAATAGAATAGAATCCTTTGTACTGTATCCTTGGAATGTCATTATACTTGCATACAATAAAATTTAGTGCAACACTCTCCAAGAAGAAACAATAAACAATTAAAAGAGCAGTAATATACAATATAGATAGTTTAGATATTTACATATGGAGAGGGCACTCTGTGGGAAAATGGGAATCAACTACAGTAACAGTTGCAATATAAATATAAATAAATACTTATGAAAGTGACTGGGCATGGATGTGCAAAATACGCATAATGCACAAGTTGACAGTATATGGAGGTCGAATTACATTATGGATGATAATGTACAGCATAAGGTACCTAAATGTAATGTATAGCATAAGCTACATAAATGTGCATAAATGTGCAAAGTGAAAAGGCTACTTTTCATGATTAATTAATTGATTAATTGATTATTAATTTCCATATATGGACCATATGGACTAGGACGTAAATTATACACCCTGAAACCTCAACAGTGTTTATTTAAAAGATGTAAGAAAATACTGGGTTCCTATGACACTATATCTAAAATAAGACTAGAATGACGTATGACTTACCCTCCAAATTATGTCACTGTTTTAACACCCAGTGATCACAAACCATAGAAGCAATGCAGACCTGTTCACAGCATGTAGCCATGATTTTGAAAAGTACTCCATGAAAGAGCCCATCCACCTCCAAGCATGCAGTATCTGATCTCCATTACAACAATCAGCCAGGAATTAGGAGAGCAAACGAGCTCTTCACGTTGATGGTCAGCAGAAAACGTGACAGGGCCAGATTGCATTTTTGAATTTATTGGCTAATTTTGTGGGGGTCACTTGCGTCGGCTGTATACTGATATGATCTGGCTTGACTCTCAGTGGCACTATGATTTCCATTTGTGAAAACGTGGGGGTGATTCAAAGACCTGCTTGTTTACTCATAACTGAACATACAGGAAGGAAGAAACGCGTCTCAACAAATTGAGGGCCTTGAAGGTTGCAGTACATGTTTACGTAGACAGATGATTAAGAAGACAAATCATATTCGCTCAAGTCGAAGGAAGTGCTGTTAATGCTGGTTTGCACCAATTGGCAGAATTTCCTTCCCTGCTGGTCCGGTATCTCATAAATTAGATTTGTAACTTGACACGCTATTCCTGGGTTCTGATATCTAACACTGGGGGCAAGGATCACGTCCTTAGTATGTACTCTAAAGTAGCGCTAATGCTAGTTTTCGCCAATTGTCAGCTTCCCTCTAATTGTCCTCGGATCCGCTAAATTCAATTGGTTACATGACATTCTTTGATTCCAGTAGTCTAACTATCAGTAGTAGTGAGGAGTGTATGATTGGTATGGTTGCTGGTAGGCATATAGGATGAAAAACAACAGATCTGCCTAATAAAACCCATTAAGAACACGGTCCATGTTTCTACAGCAATGCATGCAAATAACAAATGTATCTGCTGTCGTTGATTCCATCCAGGTGAGTGCTCTTGAATCCAGGCTGGAAGGCGTGTATGTTTGGAAGGATGAAAGGCCTGATATTGTATTATTCACACAATAATGACCTTAAAGCACTCCATCAGCAGTGTTATTTATCAAAAACAGGCTGTGAGCGGGGTGAAGGATGTCCCTTATCTTTTCCTGTCAGTGGGGACATTAGTCATGGGAAAGTTTGGCTCCGGCCCGGGAGAAGGGGGTCCTCTCTGTCATTTTAAATTGCTAATCAATCACCAGATCAGGCGCTTCTGTCATCCAGATTACAGAGAGGGGCTCCACTAACACACGGGGCCATTTGCAAAGGGCCCGGCCCATGCAGATGAGGCCAGTTCAACATTGTTGATCGCACAGTGAGAGAGAGAGAGAGAGATAGAGAGAGAGAGAGAGAGAGAGAAACAGAGAGAGAAAGGGAGAAAGGGAAAGAGAGGAGGAAAAAGCCTTAAGCAATGACTTCGGCGAGGGCAAACCAAAAAGGAAAAATGCTCATTCATCATTATTGTCATGGGCTTTCGCAAATGATAACAATTTGTCTTCATCCTATTTTTAGACAATGAGGCACAATAGCCATTTCGCCAGATGGGGTAGCTGCCCAACATTGCAATATGTTACCTTTTTCCTTTGATGGCCTTTACTTGGGTTAATTTCTTTTTTCCCCCCTTCCTTTTCATTTGCATTTTTACCACTTTTGTTCTTGGGTCTGAAAGGTATAAGCTAATTTTAGAGGGTAACTTTTACAGTATGTGGACTCATCCTAAAGCTATTGTACAGGGTGGTCCATGAGCTGGAAATACTAAATGAAATACTAATTATATCTCCTCATTCTCATGGAAAAAGTATCTCCAAAATGGTAATTATACAGGATAAATTAAAGTCAAGTGTAAATCAGTGAACAGGCTGAATTAGTCACCTTGCATGTTTAAGGTGGTAGTTACCTCAGACTCCTGCAGATTGTCTTGCATGAGGATGATCTGGCTATAAATACCTGCAGGGTGTGCAACAGGATTCATAGAATGAGAAGAGGTGCTACAGTGCCTTGTTTGATATGTTGAAAATGGGTCACAAAGCAGATGTTAATGACTGGCCAAAAGGAGTGATTGCATTTGAGCGTGACATAGGATGATGGAAGTTGCTAAATTTGCAGGTGTATGAAAGCATACTGTCACATAGGCCTACCTACATATATAAGTAGTGTAATAGTATAGGTTCAGTACCAGTCAAAAGTTTAGACACACCCAACTAAAAGGACGTCTTACACTTTACAGTTCTAACTGATGAGATGTCTGAAAAAATAAATATCCTGATATGCCACATATACACACATATATGTATCACAATATTATTATTATTATTATTATTATTATTATTATTATTATTATTGCCATATCTCCTCTAATATATCATTTGTTGTGCAAAAAATGTAAATTTGAAAGTTCTAGTTACCCTTTCCATTTAGTGAATATTTGTACATTTACATTTACATTTAAATTTACATTTACATTTAAATTTACATTTACGGCATTTAGCTGACGCTCTTATCCAGAGCGACTTACAAGTTTAACTGTATTACAGGTAGGCCAGTGTAGTGTAGTGTTAGGAGCTTTGCCCAAGGACTCTTATTGGTGTAGCACAGCATAGTCACCCAGACCTTTTGTAATGGACAGACCAATAGAATTGGTCCAAAGTCTTGCTATATCATCCTCCTAAGAAAGCTGTTTTATCCTCCTGTAAAGTTGCCTTTGTGGAGGCTTTTTAAGGTGGACTGCATAATTCCATGAGTGCTGTTTTATAGTTTGATGTCTTCACCTTTATTCTACAGTAAAACATAAAAGCTAAAAATAAGGAAACCTTCTAGGAGCAGCTGTGTCTAAACTTTTGACTGGTACTGTATGTATAACCAAACACTTCATAAAGCAGTTGTTTTTTAATAAGCTGAAGAACATCATCAGAACACACCACGCATCCGGTTGTCCCGCTTCAGTCTGGACAGACCACCTGGACAAACAGACCCAGACAGAAACAATGATGCAATTGAATACCAAGCAGTCGGTGTGGAGGTCCCTCTGATGGGACGAAAGGGGTCAGAGTTGGGACTTAGAGCGATGAAGATGAATGGTGCTGTGTGAGGATATATGGAGGAGGTATAATTGACATCTAACGCATACGCTGACCCTCTGACTCTGAGGTTAGCATAGGCCATCAAATTAAAGGACTGTGTACGTTCGCCTAATTTGAAGGTTTTTGCTTTGTTCCTGAGAGCGATCGTTCTGTGAAAGACTGGAAATGTAGGTCAAGTACCAAAATTCCTTTGGAAAAATAAATACATTTACAAGTCAAAGTTTTCAAAAGTGGCTTTGAAAAGTTGGTGTTTAGTAGTCACTTATGAACTCTGTAATTAGCTATTCAGGAAAGGAAGCCTGTTCTAAGCACGATTCTGAAGAATTCTGAAAGCACAGCGCGTGCTGTGCTTGAGATACAAGCGATAAATCATTGGAGAACACATCAGCTCCCTGCTCCACCAAATAAGGAGACGCGAAATGTGTCAACAATGAATTCTGAACCTCTTCTCTCACTCATCTGCACCGCTCAAGTTAAACACTCCGCGCTGCAATGTTTGGTAAGCAAATGAGCATTTCTGTAATGTTTACATCAGTGTCAATACAGTAGAGCCTTGTCTTCGGAGCGGAGCTGCACAGAAGTGCCGCTCTGCCGAATCCTGTGGGACCAGCTCTGTTTACGCCCTGCTCTTAAATCCCTCACTGTGCTCCATGCAATAAAAAAAAGGAAAACCTTCCCCACTCCGATTCGCTCTTTGAAAAGCCGCTAAGAGCTGCTGCCTCCAAACACTGTTTAAAAACAGATTACTGCATAATTGCCTGAGCAAGCCCTCCTCTAATCGGCTCTCCTGTTCAAATCCACCATGTCGCCACCTCGAACCGCCACTAAACGTGCTGAGAGTCAGCAGTTCCGCCTTGGATTTTTTAAAACGTCCGTCTGCCACTCCGTCCGTCTTTCCCCTTTAGGAAAACCGCCCACCTTTTTAATTGGCATCAAACAGTACGCAGTCACTCATGAAAGTTAATTCTATAATGGAGCAGGAAGAAAAGAATGGAGTGTGTTAGGAGAGAGAGAGAGAGCGCTTTTCTCCTGGAGGTCACTCATTGAGGGCACTGGATGCAATTAAACAAATGCAGACATGCAGATGAGGTGGCAGAGGAAAGGAAAGGAGCGCACAGAGAAACAAGAGGGGTGCAACTTTTAAGCGATGCAGTGACCTCATAGACGTTCTCCCCTGTTTATTTGCGTTGACTGCAATAACATATTTTAGCTTTAGCCATCGCTGCATTTACTCTTCCTTTTATTACTCTTCCTTTCATCTGTCCTTTAATGATCTAACATGGAGCAGCATCTTCAACATGACTGACAAGAGGTTAGAATACGCCATCAGGGCAGCAGTGCTGCTTCTTCATCCTCTCATGTTGGACTGATTTGACTCATCACTACAGTGACTCACTATCGCCCCTTGAGGTAAGTGGTATTACAAGACAGGACAGGCCAGGGATAGCTGGGTAGCAGTCTAACTCTCTGTATAAATAGATCTCTGTGCAACACAGTACATAGACATCTCTGACTTACTGTCAAAACTGTTCTTCACACTCTCATGAAAATTTTATTTCATTTTGTACTGTTTTAAGCTAAAAAAATCCTACAAGTAATTACATGCATGATTATTATTCAGCATTTCACACAGTAATGATTAAGTTACTAATTCACCGATACTGGTGAAATACACAGTACCCTGTGACATAAAATAGTAATACACAAACATTTTGGCACCCCAGGTCAAATTCCAATTTGTTGATTTTCTAAGTGAAAATAAGTAAAACACGTACTCTACAGACAACACACTTTTATCCACTTGCAGATTTTAACATAAATATAAAATGTGGCCTGTGCAATATATATATATATATATATATATAGAGAGAGAGAGAGAGAGAGAGAGAGAGAAAGAGAGAGAGAGAGAGACAGAGAGAGAAAGATAAATAAGCAGAAAATGTGCATGTAGAAAATGTTCCCTGTAGAAACAATTTTTGCTCCTCACTAGGGGATTATTAAAGGACTTCTTTATAAAAGAAAAAAAATTAAGGTGCGTGTGTGTCACACACTTACACACACACACACACACAAGCACGCACAAACATACACACATGCACTCATCCTTTAGAAAATAAGCAACAGATGATTACAAATGTATATCACAGTAAGACATACTAAATGCGGATAATAACATAATTTGTCATATTAAGCCATATTACAATATCTATATCTACCTCTGAGTGCACATACTGTAAGTACAGAAAGTTTAGAATCAGAATTTTTGCCTGAACTTCTTCACTCACCTTGAAGAAGAAAGGCAAATGAAGAAATAACACAAAGTTATATCATGAAATTGTTATCACTGGCAACAATGATTAAGCTCTTCATAGACATTAAACTTCCCATTAAATACTGTGAAGGCTCAGATACGATTAATCTAGCAAAGGAGACGGCTGTTCTGCCGAATGTTTTCTTTTGGTATGTTTTGGGATGTTGTTGAGTGTTTTGGTTTTTGCATACTACTATTACTACTATTACTACTACTACTACTACTACTAATAATAATAATTATAATAATAATAATGCTGAACAGCAACACCAAGGACGAGTGTCCCCAGCAAGCCACAAATTCATCCCCCTCTCTACAGCGTGGGTGTGACATATCTGCTAGATCCCTCCCCTTCACTCGCACTACCCAGCATGCCTTGCTGTATTGGCGGACCCTGAGTGATAATTTATCACGCCGCTACTGTGTTCTTCTATTCCAGAGATGTGCAAGGAGCTCTTAAGACACCATTGATTTTTATTTGATTAAATGTCTGCTCGTTCGCAGCAAATTAGCGTGAGTTTAATCAAATCAGAATCGATAACTACTTAATAAAACACCCCCCTCCCCTCCCCGTTCATGGTCAAAGTGAAACTCAGGATGGTTTAAAAGAAAACACGAGTCGAATGTAACTGGAATATATTTAGGGGTTTGAAGAATGGGGCAAAAGTAGGAGATCATTTCATGGTATTATGGGAGAAGATAACGACTAAAGCTCTGGAGAGTACTGAAGTCTATGTGCTTCTTTACAGCATGTCTTGCCGGTGTCTATGTTCGGCTGATCTAATTCACATGTGGACCACCCTTGGAAAAAAAAGAAAAGGCAAGAAGTTATGGTCAGGTCTGACACCCCTTTCCCGTCCTAAAGCCCTTCAACTATCAGTCATTTTTATAGGCCATCTGCAAGAAGGTCTCATGAAAATAAAGCATCATTTCTGACAGTTCGACTCCAGTTTCACCACCAAAAGTTTCCTCTCCTGAGGAACTCTGGGAATGGTCTTCTGTTGCTATGCTGTTTGTTGGTGGGAGTGCACTTTTGACAGTTTTCAGAGTCTCAAATTTGTTTACAGATGCATTTATTTTGTTCGTTTTGTTTTGCACTGTAATTTAGGAGGCTATTTGGAAAAAGGGTGTGCACATCTCCAGGAGCTAGCATATGCCATCTGCAGTCCAGGATGGGCACAGTATTCCATTAGTATCCAAACTTAAGACAAAATAAAACCTGAAAACTATTGTTGTATCTGTGAAATGATGACTCAAATAGAAACAAAAATGGTCAAGCAAAGGAAACTAACTATAGGAGTAAAACAGTATCAGGTCAAAAAGATCCTAGAAGCAGTCTTTTAAAAAAGTTCTTTAAAGGTTTTTGGTAGAAATTAACTGATCTGTGTTTTTGAGACAATTACCTTTCAGTACAATCAACTAACGTGTAACACCAGCAGAGTGCCTCCACATTTAAATACTTATCATGTTGCTTGTTATGTTAACTTTTGGGCTACATACATGACAGTGGAGCTCTGGTCTGCCTGATTTTAATGCATCCATACAGCATAGATAAAATAGCATCACAATCCATAAATTTTGAGTTTTAATCAGATGTGAAAGATGGCTTTAATATACAGTCATGGCCGAAAGTGTTGGCACCCCTGAATTTTTTCCAGAAAATGAAGTATTTCTCCCAGAAAATTACTGCAATTACACATGCTTTGTTATACACATGTTTATTTCGCTTGTGTATATTGGAACACAAAAAAGGGGAAAAAAGGCAAATCTGATGTAATTTCACACAAAACTCCAAAAATGGGCTGGACAAAATTATTGGCACCTTTTTAAAATTATGGGTAAATAACTTTGTTTCAAGCATGTGATGCTTGTTCAAACTCACCTGTGGGAAGTAACAAGTATGGGCAATCTAAAAATCACACCTGAAACTAGATCAAAAGGAGAGAGGTTGACTCAGTGTTTGCATTGTGTGTCTGTGTGTGCCACACTAGGCATGGAGAACAGAAAGAGGAGAAGAGAACTGTCTGAGGACTTGAGAACCAAAATTGTGGGAAAATATCAACAATCTCAAGGTTACAAGTCCATCTCCAGAGATCTTGATGTTCCTTTGTCCATGGTGCGCAACATAATCAAGAAGTTTACAGCACATGGCACTGTAGCTAATCTCCCTAGATATGGACAGAAGAGAAAGACTGATGAAAGGTTGCAAGTCCGGATGGTGGATAAGCAGCCCCAATCAAGTTCCAAAGAAATTCAAGCTGTCCTGCAGGCACAGGGTGCATCAGTGTCAGCGCAAACTATCCGTCAACATTTGAATGAAATGAAACGCTATGGTAGGAGACCCAGGAGGACCCAACTGCTGACACAGAGACATAAAAAAGCTAGATTACAGTTTGCCAAAATGTACGTGAGTAAGCGAAAATTCTTCTGGGAAAAGATGAGACCAAGATAGAGCTTTTTGGTAAAGCACATCATTCTACTGTTTACCGAAAATGTAATGAGGCCTACAAAGAAAAGAACACAGTACCTACAGTCAAATATGGTGGAGGTTCAAAGATGTTTTGGGGTTGTTTTGCCGTCTCTACCACTGGGTACCTTGACTGTGTGCAAGAGATTGTGAAATCTGAAGATTACCAAAGGATTTTGAGTCGCAATGTAGGGCCCAGTGTCAGAAAGCTGGGTTTGCATCGTAGGTCATGGGTCTTCCAGCAGGACAATGACCCCAAACATACTTCAAAAAGCACCCAGAAATGTACTGTAGAGTTCTGAAGTGGCCAGCAATGAGCCCGGATCTAAATCCCATTGAACACCTGTGGAGAGATCTTAAAATCGCTGTTGGGAGACCCTTTAAATATGAGAGAGCTGGAGCAGTTGCAAAAGAAGAATGGTCCAAAATTCCAGTTGAGAGGTGTAAGAAGCTTGTTGATGGTTATAGGAAGTGATTGATTTCAGTTATTTTTTCCAATGGGTGTGCAACCAAATGACCAAACCTATGTTTGGAGTATTGTGTGAAATTACCTCATTTTTGGCTTTTTTTTCTCTGTTTTTTTGTGTTGTTCCAATACACACAAAGGAAATAAACATATGTATAACAAAACATGTGTAATTGCAATAATTTTCTGGGAGAGATACTTCATTTTCTGGAAAAAAAAATCAGGTCTGCCAACACTTTCGGCCATGACTGTACATGTGTTCATTTTCAATGTTTCATTTCTTTTGTGCATGAAAAAGGACTCAGTCCTGTAGTCAAAAGGTCTGTATTTCCAGCTAGCCTTTGAACAAGGAACTGCAGTGTCCTGTGACCAAGGGACCTCACACCGGGCACCAGCAATGCCTCGTGAAACATGGCTCATAGGTTTTACATCACTGATCAGATCTCACTAGTTAGGGGACTATCGGCTGATATTTCGACTGAAACTCAGCCAATACCAAGACAGAGCCAATCAAGCTTTCCATCTGTAGTTACTGGACATACAGCTCTTTCCATCAGAACCTGCATTATCTGGAGGTTCTAAAGCTTTGTTCTGCAGGCCCCCGAATGGCCATTCTCTGTTCAGATTATCTAGGACACTGCTGGCTCTATGTGTAAACGTGTCTTTCCGTTGAGCTGCTAGCAAGCAATGGGGAAAGAGAAGGACAATGAGAACCCCTATATACCCCTACTATAATGGTTACTTTGCTTGCTCATCCACAGAATTCTGCTAATAATACCCATTACCACACAAATATATTTCATCAATGCTATTGATGAGAAAGAAAAAGCTTAGTTCGACGAAGGAACCTCCAAAAATTTAATTCCAGTTGCATTTGTACAATGTGTTACTACGGCACTTTATGTAAATAATACTGTATTTGCACTTCTGGTTAGATGCTAACTGCATTTCATTGGCTCTGTACCCGTACTCTGCACAATGACAATAAAGTTGAATCTAATCTAATTTTTGAAAAGGGTTAAAACTTACTCGATCATCTCATTATCAAGGTTCTTGATGGAACCAAAAGTGGTTCTTCTATGGCAGTGGTTACCAATCCTGTACCTTGACATCTTCCTGCAGACTCCAGCTCTAATCAACCTCACCTGATCTGCCTAACTTCTGCCTTCAGTGGTCCTTGATTTGCTAGACTTGTGTTGGAGGTGAAACCTACAGGAAGGTAAGAGAATGGTTGGTGACCACTGTTCTGGCATTCTTTCTTTATAAAAGTGTGCAGTGGAACCTCTCAGCACAACATCTATCAGCACGGTAACCTATTATACATCTCTTTCTGGGATCTTTTTGAACTACTAAATGAACCGCTAAAGCTCTGAAGTGAGAAGTGTGAGCAGTACAGGTGCTGAATGTATTGAGCAGAATGAAAGTAAGCCCAAACAGACAATTCAGTCTAAAGTGGAACTGAGAAAAAGTAGTCTCGTTCCATTGGCAGCTTTTGACTGAGTGGTTCTCTCGCTTTCTTTTGGCCTGAAGAAGGCCGCCCTCCCTCCTGCTATACAGTGCCTGGGGGCAAGCCTGAGGCTCAGAGAGCTCCACTAGGCCTCGAGGGCCCTCAAGGATGTCTGAGAGGGAGAGGGTGTTTAAGAAAGGTTATGTGAGACACTGTTCCTGACAAAACAGAACAAAGGTGAGAAAAAAGAACCCTTCTTAACATGAATTTCTGTCTCTGTTCTGTATTCGTATGATTATTTTTAAAATATACATTAAATATATGAGCAAATTCTTATACAGTGTTTGAAAATGTCAGCTGTCATTTACAGTGTGTGAACATTTCATGATGTATGGACCAACAGAAATAACAAAATGACAGTTGCCATTCTGGAGATACCTTTATGTCTGAGTCAATTCAAATTTACCAGCCAGCCCTGTAACTATAAACCTAGTAGATCCTGGATAAATCCATCATTACACTGAGACAGTACCAGAACACGGCATTTCCGCTGTAATTAGTACATCCACGGTCTTTGTCTGAGCCTTAATGAATGATAATCCCTTAAAATAACCTCACAAGGCCTGGACTGCTTCTGTCATCCTCGCTCGTGAAGGTTCCAGACCTCTCTGTGACATACACAGACTCGTTCCCTTTAAAGTAATACCCATCACTACCAATGCACCAGCATGTCAGATTAACAGTTCATAAGCCCTCGTTCCCCTCCCAGTTGCTGGTAAACACAATTTATCTCAATCCCTGCAGTTTTAACAAAGGCTGTCTCTAAAATAATGAAGGTTCAATGTAATTAATTAAAGGCACCATGCACCATGCCATCCTATCAAAATAGGAGCAGAATTTATTGATATCACAATCGACAGCTGATATAATGCCTCGTAATTTGATTTCCTGTGGTGGCCTTGTTTGGTAATTACACTGATACAATGTGCTTTTTGCCTGTTAGCAGCCTCCGTTGCGTATTTTGTCTGTTGGCAGTTATTTTAATATGCTCTAAATGGACTAAAGACAAGCCTAAGCTTTTTCACATTGGCCGTCATTTTTTTTCCCCCTCCCAGTCCTCTCTCCTCTCGTATCCTCACTCTCTTTCTCACTCACTCACTTGTCAGTCAAACCAAGTAGCTGACATGCCAGTATAAATTGTTAAAAGCAGTTTTAGGTAAAGAGGAAGGGAGATGGGGAGCCGATGCCGGATCTCTCTTCCTTTTTTTTCCCTCCCCTTTTCTACAAAAGCCAACCTCAATTTGCGTCAAGCGGGGTTAAAAGACCTTGGGATTAAAGAAATAAAGTGGCTGCTGTCAGGCCTGAAACCCCCTCCAACATCTAAGTGCCAAACTAGCGTTGTTCAATATCATCTCACATTAGATCATGTCACGGCGAAGTGACGGGCACGCATCACAGGGCCCGACAGGTCCGATTCCCGCAGAAGAATTCATCCCCCGTCTGGCGCGATCGAAGCTGACTCCGTTCAAAATGGGAAATCCAATCTGATTCGGCAAAGCGTGAGCTGCGAGAACACACATGGGCGGGAAAAAACGTGAAATTCCCGTCGGCTGATGGGAAAAGGCCAAAGGGAAGAAAATTTGGGGAAATGGAATGCGATGGGGTTCCGCCGTATAAGCAGGCTACCTCCCTCACCTGCGTCTTAACGCCACACACCCCCTCAGGAGACATTGCTAATGGAGTGCTCATATACTCTGACTTGGGACAGATAATCCGCTTGGACAGGGGCTAGGCAGGCCTGTTATCTTGAAATTGGACTCTGAAAGGATGTTTATTTTTATCATTTTCCTGCAAACATCCAGGCTGGCTTCTCTTTTTTCCGCCCTGTTATTGCCCTCCCCACCACCTGCCCTGTAGACCTGCATTCTCATTCACAGCAATGCAGAGCCGTTCAAATAGCCGAGGCCTGTCAGAGTGGCCGGGCATAAATAGAGACCGTGGCGGGAGAGTGACTGACAGCTGACAAGACCCGAGCCAGAGCTTGCTGTCACCCACAAGTCCCTCAACACCCACACATACACGTATTCTCCTCTCTTCTTTCTCTCTCTTTCCTTGGATGGCTTCTAGGCCTTATCACTCAAGGGTCCGCTAATTCACCAGCCAAGGTATGGCTGATAAGGCTAGGCTCTTTGCTCTTTCATTTTTTCTCCTCTTTTCCTATCCTTCCTTCCGTTTTTTTTCTCTTCGACTGGGAGATGGACAGGTCCCCAGGACAAACGACGCTTGTCCCCTTTCCAACATGTGTCTGTCTCGGTGACACTCCAGCCCGGCGGGCTACAATGCACCGTGCCCTTTGAATTAAGGGACGTTAGCGATACACTGATAAACTGACACTCTTGGAGCCGGAGGAGGAGAAGAGAGACAGCAGACAGTGAAAAAAAAGGGATGGATATACAAACAGTAAGAAGCAAATGCGCGCACACACACACATACACATGTCTGGGAGGACTCAGGCAGAAGTAGACTGGGGAGCCATACTCAAAATATCAAGTAAGTGTGGTGGCATTTATCAGTGTCTGTAACTCTCTCTCGCTCACTCTCGCTCTCTCTCTCTCTCTATCTCCAAAGTGGCGGTGAGATCCACCATCTCCCTAATGAGACAAGATGTCGCGAGTGATGGCCCGCATCGTGGCGAGAAGTGTGCTGGATCTCCGAGAGTGAATTTTCTGACTTGAAAGCAAAATGGCAAAACACTCGCTGGAGTAAATTCCACTGGTTTATCAGTGAAAGAAAAGGGAAAAAGCTCCCAAAATGCCTCCATATCTTCCACAAAAGGTACAAATAATGTAGCTATTCAGGTCCTTAAAGGAGAATTGTGGGATCCAAAAGGTTCCATTTTATGAAACAGGTAAACTGATAGAAGGTTATTTTCATTTATATGAGGCTGCACCACATAGTAGTCAGTTGTCAAATACTGCTAATACACTCTAAATGATGTAAAATTCAAGATTATGATGTTTGTACACTGACCCCTTTGTCTCCTAAAAATGAATAACTGTTTAAGATATTTAAGCACACACAAAATATATCTTTCATTTCTCAGTCAATCCAAACATTATATTAAATGACAAAAAGCAAAAGGACAAAATGGCTGCACTTCAAGAAATTTAAGAAACAAGGAGAGTGCACACCTCCCATGATCCTTCTGGAATGACCATCAGCAGCATCATCACTAGCTTCTATAGGCCAGAGCCCACACTAGCATGTCACATATACTGTATATATATAGGTAGCTCACCAGAAAAAAAATGTCAGCTACTTCCCTCACACTATGGTCTTTGGCACGCCCAAATGCAACCACTCCTTTTGGCCAATCATTAACATCTGTTTGCGACCCATTTTTCACACATGGAACAAGACATTCACTGCACTGTACCACCTCTTCTCAATCTATGAATCCCATCGCACAGGTATTTATAGCCTGATCAATGCCATCTTCAGGAGCCTGAAGTTCTACCAATTTAAACATGCAAGGTGACACGTTTTTTGAGCTATATTTTTATATATATCAAGTATATATACCTCAAACGTTTAATAAACTGTTTCTAATGGTATTATTGTGAGTTGTGAGTTAAACTGGTTGCATAAACCTTTGCACTTCATTCATTCCTATGGGAAAAAATTGAATGGTGATTGTATGAAAACCATATGTCGGATCAAAAAACTGAATACAAGTACACAATGTTCAAGCAGACCAAACATTTTAGAGTTGGATCAGTGTCAATATCTCAAAAACTGCAGGACGAGTTAACAGACAAAAAAAATTAATTATGAACCAAGAAAAAGAGGAACATACTGTTGTGCATTGCTTTTCATTGTGCATACACTAATGATATTCAAAAGCTCCAGGTAAATTATGAAAGAAGGCCTAGAGGTCAAAAGGTCAAGGCAGAACTATAGCTATTCAATCCAGCCAAACATTTTAGGTGCTGAACGTGGAGATGGGGGTCAAAATGAAAAAAAAAGTGGGGGAAAAAAAGTACCAGTTAGATTTCCTTATATTAAGCTATGATAATGAGGTCCAGATCTTAAAAGGTGCAGTCTAAAGCCAATCAAACGCAGCACTAATCCTCAGATATGGAGGCAATTTAAACTATCAGTGGAACACTTTTTAATTGTCGATTCTTCCCTTTGAAATACTTCTCACACTGACATCTTACATGCTTCACACCCTGTGCTTTTCCTCTGCTCTCCCTCCCTTACTTTCTCTCTCTTTTTTATCTCCGTGGCATATTCTCTTTATTTCATCCTGAACTGCAGTCGCCATGGGAGTCATTTAAAAGTCTTTTCCTAAAAAGCCCAGTACGGCTCTACCACCTCACAGATGCTGAAATCCCACTCAAAAAGCCCTGCTTTTCTCTTTTTTCCTCCTCCCTTCAGAAAAAAATAAAATAAAAAAGAGGGATCAGATACTGTAACTTAAAGTTTCCTAATTCTAATTCCAGGCGCAATGAGGGCAAATATGTGTGACAATAGCCGCAGGCGATATGAGTGTATTGTTTAAAGAGTGTTGCGTGAGGCGGCAGCTGGAGGCGAGCGTAGAGCCTCTTCTACCCTCTCTGCTGCTTCCTTTCATTTCTTCTTCCATCGCTAAGAAAGAGAGGAAACCTCGTACAAGGTCTGTCCGTTTTCTTCCTGCTGTGATTGGAATGAAAATCAGGAGGATAGAGGGAGAGGGAAAATTTGAAAGCACCACAGTTGTTGGTTTGTGAAGTCGCTTTAGATCCAAATGGCACGTTAAGATTCCAGATTGAAGAGTTTATTGTAATGTGCACAGAGAAACAAGCAGTTGGACTGTACAATGAAATTCTTACTCTGGACTAGAAGTAACAATTACAATATAAATACTAAGTACTAAGTACTAAGTACTAAGTACTAAGTAAAGAAGCACAAAAAGAGGAATATATACTTATATACATGTAGACAGTTGACATGTTGACATACAAATGACACTACCATGCAATAGCAGCCAAAAGACTCAAGTATCCTTTTTAAGTATACCTGTATCATACACTTAGTGTACATGGGAGGAATTTGCTCTCTGGAAAAGGGGCTTACTTTTGTTAATGTGGCAGTTTATTAGTTTAAGGTATGTGTTATCATGGTGTTCTGTGTCGGGGATGTGGGTTGTTTTTTGTGCAAGCCGGAGTCACTAGTAGTGTGAAGCCTGTGATATATATATATATATATGTGTGTGTGTGTGTGTGTGTGTGTGTGTGTGTGTGTGTGTGTGTGTGTGTAGGAAGCAGCATGTCCATCAGCAGGTGGCAAACATCCCAGTCTACAGGAAATTCTCCTCAGAATTGTCCCAGGGAAGGCATCCACCACATCTGGCCAAGCTGCACAATTCAGTGGTTGAACATTGTGTGGCGGACATCCAGAAACTTGTCCAGTCCAAGCCAAATAGAATCACGGCTGTTATTTGTAGTTGTGGAGGTATTACATGCTGTTAGCTACATTTCAGTCACAGGTGACTCATTATTTTCTTTCTTTCTGTATTTACACTTATATTTATTTATTTCCCTAACTTTAGATCATACTTCAGATCACCAGTTATGTTTCTCTTTGTCCTGAATTCAGTTATTGGACACAAATGGGTAAGAGAACCATTGTTGTAAATGAGACATGTAAGTGTCAGGAGCAACCTCCACATAATCATAAGGTTATGTCCAAACTAATAACCTTTTAGACCCTTTTTTATCAGTTTTATGTATTTTTATCAGTGCACAATCATCTATGGCCGATTGACTAGACAATCTAATATGCCCTATATTCAGAAAAAAAGATAGAAGAAAGAAAAAACGAGAGAAGTAACATCCCCACTCCATCACCCGGATGGCTGTCACCTTCCATACAGCACATCAAGCTAAAAAGACAATAAGTCAAAGGGACCTGCGCTAAGCTTGACGTTTTTCAGGTTGAGGAAAAGGTTCATGCTGATTTAACCTACCTATTTAAATATTTCATCTCATGCCATCCATATTTGAAAAATCTATTTCATATTGAAGGGAGGTTTAATGGACTGCAGATGTTATAGCACGGCTCTCTGGAGGTTAAGATTAGCACTGTTAATGTATTTTATTAAACTGTGTGTCACACTGTCACTGTCAACTGTAACATATTTACCTGATTTACTGTCAGAGACCACTCTTTTGATTATTTAATTTCCAGTCAAAATATACATAAATAATGATTATTTTATATTTTTCAGTTATTAAGGTTTCACTTATAAAGAGTTCTGTTGCAGTTCTGTTGTATTATAGACCACCTAAAAATCTCATCATATCCAAAATGGTCAAAAATGAGAATATATATGTATTTTTTAGATTAAAGCTTAAATAAATTATAAAACTGTAAAAACAACACTTACACAAAAGTGTAATAAGTATAATCTGAAATACGCTCTCTCTTTCCCTCATCTTCAAACCTGCTTCATCCCACTGGATCGCGGGGGTTGCTGGAGCCTATCCCTGCTCTCAAAGGGTAGAAAGGAGGATACACCCTGGACAGGCCACCAGTTCTCTGCAGGGCAGACACAGACAGACATACACATTCATACACACACAGGGGGGCAATTTAGCATCTCCAGTTCACCTGACTGCATGTCTTTGCACTGTGGGAGGAAACTCATGCAGACAGTGGGAGAACATGTAAACTCCACACAGAAAAGACCCCAAACACCCCGTCTGGGAATCAAATCCATGCCCTTTTTGCTGTGAGGTGACAGCGCTGCCCACTGCCCACTGCGCCACCATGCCAATATGCAATATGCAATACAGTATATCACTATTTATTCTGTCTGCTCTTTACTTATGTGTACCCTACTATGACTTTAACTCTTCCACCCCTAGAGACCCAGTGAACCCAAATCTGTTTTTTCTAATAAGTTCAATGTTCTTCTTGCAGGCAAACAGTCTATATGTAAAGTATATCCTTTAAATAATGTTCCAAAGACCAATAAATGACCAGCATATTTCATCTTATTTCTCTCCTCTTGATGTAAATTTGGGGGGGTCCTTGATTTTGGATAATGATTCCATAAGCATGTCCTAACCAATCCCACCAATCCCTGCCCACACAAAACAGTTAGACAGAAAACTAGCAAGATTAAACTAACCCAGCATACCCAAAAGCTAACAAGCTAGATCACCTGTCTGTAGCTACCTGATGGCCAGTCACTCATTTGTCCATTCGCCCCCATTGTTCATTTGTCCATTCTTTCATTCATGTGTTGCTTCGTCCATCCATTTGTACATCTGACTGCACATCTGTTCATTCGCTCCTTCATTCATGCATTGCTTCATCCATTTGTTTATTTGTCTGTCCATGCGTCCATCCATCTGCATGTCTGTTCATCTGTTCCTTTGCATAATGCTTTGTCCATCCATTTGTTCATTCATCCAACCATCCATCCCTATATATATATATATATATATATATATATATATATTTTTTTTTTTTTTGTCCAGTTAGAGTCACATAAAAGTGTTTTCTGTATGAGTGGGGCAACAGCTGTCGAACAAACTGCTCATTAGTCATGGCCACACAGTTCTCAGATCAGCAGTTTTTAATCTGTATTTATCATATTTATCATATTTATATCTTGCACTTTTCCTTCAAGCCTTGCTGGAGTATAACCCTCAAGTTTATCATATAAACGTTTTCAATATTTCAATACTTCCCAATGGAGTCACTACATAATGTTCCCCTTCAAAGAGGCACTAACATCGACATGCCTTAAACATAACTGCATCATCTAAGGGAGGTATTTCATATGCAATATAAGCTAATCCATTTGCATAAGGACGGAGAAAGTTAATGGAAAATCAGTCAAAAACAGGAGTTCATAAATTCACAAAAGTCCCACTTGCTTCAGATCTAAAAAAAATCCACCTGTTTCAGTTCATCCTTTCACTGTGAGAAGACAATTCAATTCTATGGGTCTGACCGGATGTGTACATACCAAAAAGCCATTACTGGACAAATGAAGTAAATAAAAAGGAAGAAAACTTGCATGATAAATTTAACTTTAGAAGACTGGAAAATGTTCCAAGAGATTTCTTTGAAAAACTGACAGCAAGGACTCCTGAGAAGAAAGGAAGCAGTGGCCAGTCTTTGCCTGGTATGTACAGTACCAGTCAAAAGTTTAGACACGGCTGCTCATAGAAGGTTTTCTTTATTTTTACCTTAATGCTTTGCCTTAGAAAAAAAGTTCACATCAAACTATAAAATTGCTATATATATATATATGCATAACAGGCTGGTCTCTGACTTGTAGCAGTTAGCATTGTACTTTACTGGGGCACAAAGCAAACTGCGTTGCCTTAGTGTTGCAATAAGTCAGTATTGCAATGGACTTCATTTTGCTGCTCTCTTCTCTTTTGTAATGTTTCTAGAGAACATTTCAAATCAGAAAATGTTGCCACATACAAGAAAAAAAAATCCATAATGCTGTTTTCCTTGCTGCAGTGGCTGGGTGTTCCTCATTGTGCCTCTGTGCTTTAAGCTTATTACACACTGACCCTGAAATGACTAATGTGTGTACGCTTATCACCAAAGGAATATAGATTCCTGCTGAACAAAGGAGAATAACCTGGAGTTGTACCAAGAGGGAAAGAGCAATGTGAGAGATATTATCTGCATAGGTGTTGTTCACTTACTCTTTAGCATTTATGTTTCTGGTCAGCGCTACAGATGCACCGTTACAATCGTAATTTTTCTTTGAGCGGCACAAACTGGGCGAGCTACTGAGCTGACAATGGCACCACTTGTTTAAGCATACATCAATGCACTTGACGCAGAAGATGGAAACGGAGAACGACTTGGAGGCCTGGGTGTCATAGACAGATACACTTTCTGACATCGGCATTTTGCCTGCGATTTATTGGCTGCCCTATGAGCACAACTGTTGCAAATCCACTCGTAATTCACATTTCTGCGGACTTCCATTCTCATGCAAAGGTAACATTTGGTTTTAGAATGGATTCTTTTCTCCATTATTTTACTGGAAAGCGAGGTCCCCACTTCTCATCATGCAGATATATAGGTTAATGTCTTTGTGGCATTTTACCAAAAGGCCACCCTGAATGGTCTCCACCATCATATGAATAATTGAAGCCAAACTGTGCGTTGTTAAAGGCGGCTGGTCACCAAGATCAGGAAGACACTGAGGACGAGCTATGGGCGGACAGCATGCAGGCTGCCGAAATGTCCGATAAAGACAAGATTCAATCTCTGTGTGGACTCACGTGTATAATACAAGGAGTAAATGCACATAGAGTATCAACAACTAGAACATGAGGACTGCTTTTGATATGTGAAGATCCATCTAAGATCCATGTATGGCATGTGTATGTATGTATGTTTATGTTGTATGTATGTCATAGCTGCTTAGTTTCAGTAGTGTGCAAAATTTAAGATCATGTCTCTCTTAATTCATCTGTTTAATGACTATAAAATCTAAATTATTCATTTTCAGGAGATAAATTAAAAAATATTTTAAGATATAGAGAAAATGTGTACAAGAATTGTACTGATGGACCACTAAACCTTTTGCTTATTACTTAAACTGTGAGAAGCAGAAAATAGAAGGTCTTTGCAAGTCTCCCCCAATAGAATGGAAGAACAGCAAAATGCTGATAGTGCATTATGTTGTAAAGGCTTCTGTGCAATTTCCCATTAAACACATAAGGAGTTCCATTCCAAATTGTTGCATATTTATTTTATAACAAATTAGGTTTTAAAGATTAACAGATGATGAATAATGGAAAATATACCTTTGTTATTCAAAGAAAAACATGTATCAACACAGTAATGACTTTACAGGAGAAGGGAAAACATTCTTTACATCTTAACTTTCTGCTTGGCAGCTAATGTAAAATGGTTTAATTCCAAGAGACTTTGGAGTATTCCTATTGGCCATTGTGAAATGTCAAGCCAATTTAAAGGACAACCGCTCTGTTAAAATGGTGTAAAAAAATTATAATAAATAAATAAATAAATAAATAAATCTACAAGAAATGGATCTACATTTTTTTTCTTGTTTTGACACTGACAATTTATTTCTATAAATAAGGTGGTATTAACCATATTGTGAAATATAGCATAGTGCATTAACATTCAAAAAAATTGGCTAGTGGAAAGTAATAGGGCTGCCCTGAGTACTATTTTTTGGGCTCTGGGTCTTTGGCAGGAATCAGCAGCAAAGATTTCAAGCTTAGTGGGAGCGGTACGAAGGGTGGTGGCTGAGAAAGTCATTCAGAAAATTTGCATCCCTACGTTTCATAATAGTGGAATGTTTTTCCTTGCACAGGATCTGCCCCACTCCAACTGCAACCACTTGTTGCTTTTCATCATAGATTGCTGTGGTGCTCACAGCATAGCTTCATGCTGTCTACCAGGCCTGCTTGCCTCTCTTAGTGGGCTAGGGGATGACAATGCAGTGCCCCAGAGCTTCACAGAGTACAAGAATGTGCTGACAAAATGTATTGTGGTGTAATTACACTGCACTTTAAGTATTTCAGTTTTTTAAAGTGAAAAAAAATATGTTGGGCTGTTTTAGATTCATGCATACAAACACTTTCATGTTGAAGAGTGTGAATACAGGTGGAGTGGTGGGTTTTCAGGAGTAGACCAGAGGGCTGTGTTTTTAACTGTTAGTGCTGGACATGCTGGACATTGCCTTAATTTTCAGCTAATTAAAAATAAACCTGCGTTAAGGACTGTAACCTCAAGTTTCACCTGAGAACCACAAACATTACAGAATTTTGCAGTTCATCTTTATTGCCTTGCATCAAACAACTTTTCAAGCTATTTTACTAGCAGACAAATTTCCAACATCGGAATAAAATCATGTGAGTAATTTTACAGTTACAGTGTACTCCTGCCATCTCGATCATTTGGTGTAAGGTGTTCAGGATAGCTGTTTTAACTCTTTCTATTGCTTTGTAACTGTGTATTTTTCTCTTCTTGACTTAAAATACAATCAGCTGTGTTAATATTATCACAAGTCTTTAGTCTTGGCTCATTAATGACCCGTGTGATGCTTGGAAATGCATGAAGTAAATACACGGAGCTAACCAAAGACTCAAACAGACATTGACAGTATTCCAACTAGTCGATTAACTACTAGACCATATAAAGCAGGTCTCACTGCTTCACTTGTACATTCATGCATAAACTAAAAGCAGTCTAAAGCCTCATAATGACATTACTTACAGAAATAGAATCGAATAAAAGAGTGGTCTTTGTCATGTCACAGCACAAACTCTTTCTACTGCATAGTAGCACTATGCTTCTGCGCACATTACTGCACCTCTTTAAAGAACAGTGCACCTTTACTAGCCTTTACACCCTGCAAGATCCCCAGTCTTTGCAAGATCACAGTCTGTGACTAAAAACTCACAATGTCTTCAGATGTGAGAGGGTTTCAGACTGTCTTTTAAAAGTAAAACTAAGGGACCTCAGACTGTTATGGGTGCACATTACAGCACATATGAGCTGTGCATTACAAATAGAATAGTTAAAAATTCACTCACCATCACAAAGAATAGTTGCATAAATAGTCGCACCCAGAAAGAATCAACCCGACAGGAGTGAAACCTGGTGGGTAGGTCTGACATTGTGAGACATGCGAATGATTTGAGTTTCGCGCTTAACCACGCATGAGACGTCATCAAGGATGGACCTTATCACTGTACCTGACTGACCCAACAGCCACAATTGCGGACATTCAGTGAGCAGCGATGCCCTCCATGCGTCATCCTGTTAGTGCCAGCACCTAGGCAGCTGCATGATGCAGGACTACATGTATGCAGACCATTACAACGACTGCCATTAACACCACGTCAACATTGTCAAACACTGCAATAGTGTCGTGCAAGACTGTCATAGAGTGACAGTGAATGGCAACAGGTCATCTTCACTGATGAGTCTTGATTTTGTCTTAGTAGAGATGACCAACAAATCCATGTGTGGAGGCACCATGGTCAACGCCGAGTTGTTTGTTGTCACATGTCACACGTTCAGAAAGCCTGGTGTCACTCCACCTCCACCCCTACCACAAAATCAGCAGAAACTGTGTGAGAATATTCAAGCTGCATGGGATTGATGGCAGGACACCATTAGGAATCTCTACAACTCCATGCTGAGATGTCTGGCATGTTGTGTTGCGTTGCAAACATGGTGGTACGGCGCCATACTGAGAGATGCTACTTCTGTATGTGTAGCTCAATAAATATTGCCCATATCAGTCTAAATTTATCATCATTTATTGAACCTTTATCTTCCTTCCCAATACCATTGCAATCTGACACTTCCCTCTGGGTGCAACTGTTTTTTGATGATGAGTGTAGAAAAAAGTGTATATACATTTAATATTACACTTTGAGACGTGGGACTACATGACATGTATACTTCATAGAAAGCTAGCACTTGGGTTCTGTGTCTTATCTATAGTTGTTTTTTGTTTTTTTGTTTTGTTTGGCAGCAATTCATAGAAAGGCATCATCCCATGCGTATCATCTTAGTGGAGCGTAAGTCTGAGAGAAGAGTACGGGTCGTCCACCCACATGTGCGGCATCCCCTCTGATCATGTGTGACATGCTAAGAGGGGAGGGAGCAGGCGCTTGTCCGCTCATCTGATCACTGCATTAGCCTTTCTCAGCGCATTAGCCTTGGGCGCTAATGCCACGCTAGCACCACTTCTGCGGTCAGTCCTCTCCCATCTTGTCGCCAGACACCACCCCCCCCCACACCCTCGTCCCTTTAACCTTGCTCTTTAACGAACGTGGCACGCACTGTCCACACTGTGTCCGTCCATGGTTGACGCTAATGTTGCGCAGTGGCTCCACATGATTGGTTCCTCTTGATGAATAATATATTCAGCGCACCATAAACATGATAAATTATGTGCACTCTGTGTGTGTGTGTGTGTGTGCTTTATTATACATGAGGCTGCACTTATAAAGGGTAATATAAATGACATTAAAGGTTTAATAAATGGCGTATCACTGAATAATTGACTCCTTTGGTGCTTCTTTTCTGAAGCTCACAGCTAGCAGTAGGGATTCACTTTAGGTGGCCATGGTCTTTGAGAGCGAAGGCACGTTACAGAGGGAAAGTTGTAAGCAGCGGGCTGTTGAGCAGGCAAGACTGAGTGAAGGGATGGGTCTGTGTGCCCTGAGCTGACAGCTGCGTTTGGATGTGCTGTCCCCACACTGTTGACTGGCACTCTGCATCAGCCTCAAGTGTGCATAGGCTTCACGTCACATTTGCAAGGCTGATATCATGTGCATGAAGTCACCACAGAATGGGGCCTGTGTGTGTGTTTGTGTGTGTATAACACGTGAGTACGCGCACACACATACACATACAAGGGCTGTCACATGACTTTTACTTGTGATAAATTGCCTTATTAAGATATATAAGATATAGGTGCATATGAGCATACTTTAGTTCTACAGTTACAGACCATAGCCCATCTGTTTCTCTGCATACTTTGTTTGTCCCTTTCACCACTGTTTTCCAATGGTCATGACCCCAACAGGACCACCATAGAGCAGGTGTTATTTGGGTGGTGGGTCATTCCCAGCGCTGCAGTGACACTGATGTGGTGATGTTGTGGAAGTGTGTGTTCTGGTGTGAGTCGATCAGGTGCAGCAGTGCTGCTGGAGTTTATAAGCACTGTGTCTACTCACTGTCCACTCTATTAGACACTCCTGCCTTGTTGACCCACCTTGGTAGATGTAAAGTCAGAGATGATAGCTCATCTTCTGCTGCACAGTTTGTGTCGGTCATCCTCTAGTCCTTCATCAGTGGTCACAGGACACTGTGGCTGTTCTCAGACCAGCAGTGACACTGAGGTGTTTAAAAAGCAGGACTACGGTGTCTGATCCACTTGTACCAGCACAACACAAACTGTCAATGCAATACTGAGAATGAGCCATCAACCTAATAATACCTGCTCTGTGGTGGTCCTATAGGGGGTCCAGACCATAAAAGAACAGGGTAAAATTAACCTACCAAAGTATACAGAGAAACAGATGGGCTACAGTCTGTGATTGTAGAAATACAAAGTGCACCTATATGCTGATAAAATGGACCATGAATGTAGACACAAGGAGGTGTACGAAGTGGCTGGTTGGTATCTTTATGATGTATTAAAAATCCAAGATTATGTAAGAAAATTGAACGTCTACAAGTACCATTTAGTTATATGGGATAAAAATGTGGTACAAGGTGAAACTATGTACATTTTAGTCTCTGAAGGTACACAAAAATGTGAACATAACCTCACATGCATCAGGGCCTTTAAGGGCTGTTTGCGTTTGTAAAGGTAAACTACATTCACACTTTCCCAGGGGAAAAAAACACGTTTGTACCCTTATGCAACTGCAAGATGTGATATGGTACAATTATATTCCTTACATTAAGGTACTGAAGACATACCCTAGAGGGTACCGCCCCACTGACACTGTTTGTATCTTAAAAGGTACCATTTTTTCCCTAGAGTGTGCACAGACATGAATCTTACGTAATATGTGCTTACATAGTTTATTACCTACACAAAAGTGGCCTGTTATAGGAAACAAGGATTATTATCGTGGTTTACTGGGTCTTTACCATTTAACTTTTTTACTGCCATTACCTTCAGTTTATTGTATGTTGTTTTTTTACCACATTGTATCTCCAAATAATTATCCAACGAAAACTGTTATTATGTCCTTTGACTGCATAATAGCTAGAACCTGTTAGACATTTCTGTATAATATGTATCTAGTTTGACTGTCTTGATACCAGACTGACTTTTTACATTTAGTGCTAGTTTGTGCCTCACACTTACCCAGTGAAACATCATGTAAACCAAACCGATTATTATGTACCTCACACTTTTCTGGTTGATACCAAAAGTTTAAGGGACTGTAAAAGCACGTCCACACAAAAAAGTGATTTTTAGTTTTCTGTCTAATTTAAGTTCACCAACTGTCCTTCAGATTCTGGGAAAATTTTATGATGAACGGACCAATAGAAACGCTCAAGAACTGATGTGAATTTATAAAACATTGGCTTTGCAAGAAGAATGTCCCAAAATCAAGACAATTTTGCTTGTCCTGGCATTATAGGCATATTTTCCCTCAAGGGCAGGACGTTTCTAATCCTAAAACTGTACAAAAGCAAACTCGTTCACAAGGATACACACATTCACACTGACAAAAACAACTTATTTACACTGCCCAGCCCACACATACCATCTAAACTGAGAGAAATGTTGGCCAGCCGAGGAGAAAGAGATGGGGCGAGCTTCTATCTGATGTGTCTGACCGTTTTAAACACCCTGCCACTCATTTCCAGACACACTCATAAATCTGCAGCAAAATGAAGTAAAAGGAGCCCATTACATTCAGATCTGTGGGCTTTTAATCAGCCGATGTGCCACATAAACTTTCACCTTCTAAACCTCCACCCTTTTACTGGAGGCACAGAGTGTGTGTGAGTGTGTGTCAGTATATGTGAGGAAAAGTCTATCTGCTGATGGAAGGACAAAAAGTTACGGAATAGCAGAGGAAGATGCAGACGTTTCGTATCGTCTGGGAGTATGGGTTTAGTGTCATGTGACACATAACTGGACTATTTCTAAAATATGTGATGTGTATTCTCAACTGGATCATTGTAGGATCCAGAAAAGTGAACTAAAAAATGACAGTGGGTTACACTACTGCAACAAGATGTAACTAGCTACATTTCTAATTTCTGATTTCATTATCTGAGTATTAGATGTAATTAGCTATACCAATGTTGCAAGACGTAACTCGCTATACTAGTGCTGCAAGATGTAACTAGCTATACTACTGCTGCAAGATGTAACTAGCTATACTACTGCTGCAAGATGTAATGCTACTGCTACAAGACGTAACTAGTTTTACTGTTACAGAACTGTATAGTACTACAAGGCTGAAGTATCTGTATTACCGCTACATGGTTTAATAGGCTTTATTACTGCGGCAAGACATCTATGTTACTACAGTCAGGTAGAAGTGGCTATATTTCTGCTGCAAAACATGACAACCTATAGCATTGCTGCAGTACAAAACTGGCTATACTACTACCACAAAATATGTTTAGCCATACTGCTGCTATAAGATATACAAGCTATAGTATTGCTACATGGAATAATTGGTTATATTACTGTGACAAAACATGATTAACTATAGCACTGCTGCAATACATAACTAGGTATACTACTATTACAAGATACATCTAGCTTGCCTAGAAGTCATGGTTAGCTGTACTACAACCACAAGACATGGCCAGCTAGAATACTATTACTGTACTGCTGTACTGGTGCTAAAGGACATAATTGTACAGCTACATGATACAACTGGCTATACTACTGATACACGACATGACTAACTATAGTCAAGTCAAATCAAGTGGTTTTTCATTGTCATTTTTCAGTATAACTTGTACACATTGGAGCACAATGTTGTTATTTAGGCCTCATGGTGCTACACTCAAGAGCAGCACAACAGGACTGCATAGAGTGCAGACACACAACAATGTAAAACGTGTATGTACAGAACATACAATAAGTAAGGCAGACAATAAATATACAGAACTTAAATACACAAGACAGTAAATAGTATATAGGACAAAAACACAAATGGGGAATTGGCATTGAGCAGCAGGTAGTGATTAAGGAAGTAAGGTTGAACTCATAGCAGAACCAAAGTTAAAAAATAAAGTGGAGATGCAGAGTGATGGCAAAGAGGTGTGTCCACGGTATCCAGGGTCTAGATTAGTCCAGGTGTATGTTGGGGTGCATCAGTGTGTTCAATGATCTGACCGCCTCAGGAAATACACTGTTGTGGAGTCTGGTGGTGGTGGAATGTATGCTCTGGTACCTTCTACCAGATGGCAAATGAGTTTAGAGTTCATGACAGGAGTGGTGCTCAACGCTCGCAGCCTTGTGGATGAACAAGGAGGTGTCGGTTGTGGGTAAAGACACCTCAATGATCTCTTCAGCTGTCCATACAATCCACTGTAGGCTATTGCAGTGTCAAATACACTGAGGTTTCCATACCAGATAGCGAGACAGCTCATCAGGGTGTTCTCTACTGTGCCCCTGTAGAACGAAGTAAGGATGGCGGGAGGAGGTTTTACTCTCTTCATCCTACGCAGGATGTGAAGTCGCTGCTGGGCTTTCTTAACCTTGTTAAGGGTCCAGGTGAGGTTGCCAGTGCACACCAAGGAACCTGAAGCTTTTGACTCTCTTCACAGTTGAACTATTGATGTACAGTGGAGAGACCTTGAGTCCGCCTGAAGTCAACAATGATCTCTTTCGTGTATATATTTTCACCTGTTTCATGTGCAGTACTGGTACAAGCAAGATCTAATTAACTTCTACAAGACATGCTATGACTGATACAAGACATAACTGACTACACTACTGCCTCTGGAAATACATGGTTACCTACATTACTGTTACATGATGTAGCTAGCAATACCAAGATGTAACTACCAATATTAATGCTACTGCTACAAGACATAACTAGCTATGCTAGTGTTACAGCACAGAACTGCTAGAAGATGTAACCATCTATACTTATACTTAAGACATATACTTACTACTACTACAAAGTGAAAATTAGACATTGATGTCTAAACCGCTGGCAACGAAAGTGAGTACACCCCTAAGTGAAAATGGCCAAATTGTGCCCAAAGTGTCAATATTTTATGTGTCCACCATTATTTTCCAGAACTGCCTTAACTCCCTTGGGGATGGAGTTCACTAGAGCTTCACAGGTTGCCACTGGAATCCTCTTCCACTCCTCCATGATGACATCACGGAGCTGGTGGATGTTAGAGACCTTGTGCTCCTCCACCTTCCGTTTGAGGATGCCCCACAGATGTTCAATAGAGTTTAGTTCTGGAGACAGGCCTAGCCAGTCCAGCACCTTTACCCTCAGTTTCTTGGAAGTGTGTTTGGGGTCATTATCATGTTGGAATATTGCCCTGCAGCCCAGTTTCCGAAGGGAGCGGATCATGCTCTGCTTCAGTATGTCACACTACATGTTGGCATTCATGATTCCCTTAATTAACTGTAGCTCCCCACAGCCGGCAGCACTCACGCAGCCCCAAACCATGACACTCCCACCACCATGCTTGACTTTAGGCAAGACACACTTGTCTTTGTACTCCTCACCTGGTTGCCGCCATACACGCTTGACACCATCTGAACCAAATAAGTTTATCTTGGTCTCATCAGACCACAGGACATGATTCCAGTAATCCACGTCCTTAGTCTGATTGCCTTCAGCAAACAGTTTGCAGGCTTTCTTGTGCATCATCTTTAGAAGAGGTTTCCTTCTAGGACGACAGCCATACAGACCAATTTGATACAGTGTGCGCCATATGGTCTGAGCACTGACAGACTGACCCCCAAACCCTTTAGACCTCTGCAGCAATGCTGGCAGCACTCCTACGTCTATTTTCAAAAGACCACCTCTGGATATGACGTTGAGCACGTGCACTCAGCTTCTTTGGTGGACCATGGCGAGGCCTGTTCTGAGTGGAACCTGCCCTGTTAAACCGCTGTATGGTCTTGGCCACCGTGCTGCAGCTCAGTTTCAGGGTGTTAGTTCTTCTTCTAGCCTAGGCCATCTTTATGTAGAGCGACACTTCTTTTTTTCAGATCCTCAGAGAGTTCTTTGCCATGAGGTGCCATGTTGAACTTCCAGTGACCAGTATGAGAGAGTGTGAGAGAGATAACACCAAATTTAACACACCTGCTCCCCATTCACACCCGAGATCTTGTAACACTAACGAGTCACATGACACCAGGGAGGGAAAATGGTTAATTGGGCACATTTTGGCCATTTTCACTTATGTTTCACTTACGTACTCACTTTTGTTGCCAGTGGTTTAGACATTAATGGCTGTGTGTTGAGTTATTTTGAGGGCACAGCAAATTTACACTGTTATACAAGCTGTACACTGACTACTTTACATTGTATCAAAGTCATATCTTCAGTGTTGTCCCATGAAAAGTTATACTAAAATATTTACAAAAATGTGAGGGGTGTACTCACTTGTGTGAGATACTGTAAGTAGTAGCTACAATACTGCTACTAGACATAACTAGTTATACCAAGAGGTATACAGCTATATTCTTGCTAGAAGATGGAACCTACTGCTATAAGACATAACTAGCAATGCTACTGCTTCAAGACATAACAGCCCTGCTATAAGACAAAACTGTCTATACTTATGCTAAAAGGCATGACTAGTTTTACTACTGGTGTAGCTGGATACACTACTTCTGCATGACATAATGGTACTGCCTAGGTGACTATACCATACCATACAACATAACTGGATTAATACTGGAACATGTAAAAAAGTGAAATGCCATATTTCTGCTACAAGACATTGCTAGAAAACATATTTGCCTATATTAATTCTACAAGACTAACTACAAGTAACTGACTGTACTATTGCTAAAAATCGGCCACACTACTGCTGTTGGAATTGCTAAGAAGTAAATATAGAATATGTCTCTGAGAGATTAAATTTGTAATTTGTAACTCAGGGCAATGTGAAAGAGGGCCGCTGAGTACTTTAACGCGATCCAGAATGTAGACTGTTTCATGGATTGGAAATGCAAGTTAAAAGATTCTATTCAAATGGGAGAGAGGAGTGGGAGAGGACGTTTTAAACGTTTGAAGCTATAAGATGTATCAATTGTGGAGGCATGTGTCTGTTTTCTCCCCCCACTCTCACTCGCCGGCGTTCTTTCTGTGGGCTTTTTGAATAGGAAGGAAGCACAAACGAGCAGAGTGACACATCAATGGAGACAGGACGGCTTCTGCGCTGGCCACGAGCCCGAAGCTCTACAAACGATGACTCCATCCTCAGCTCTCTCTCTCTCCTTCCCTCTCTCTCTCTGTCCTCCCCACATTCCCAACCCCCATGCTAAAAAAGGGAAAAAACAGCAAAGTATTTTTGACATGTAGCCCATCCATAGCCATTTTGTGTCACTATCCTTCCAGTCGCATTCTCATTAAGCTAATGCGATGCTACAAAGTGGCAGGAGGAAGTTGCTTCTGCAGCCGCCGAGTCACTGAACTCAAATGCCTGCCTGTCGGCCCTGTCCGAGGAGGACTCCCGCGTGATTGGCGTTCAGAACAAACTTGTGCGAGCAGAGTGCAGCGGTGCTATTTATGAAATCAGCTGAAAGTGACGTGATAGATGTTGACTGAACTCTGAAGTACGTACACATACAGTCACACTCAAGAGAGTAAATGGCATTCGTTATTAGTGAGGTTGATATGACATGCATCAAAAACAGACTGCGCTTACAGAAACACTTAGAGTCAAGTTTAGAAGCTTTGCATTAAACATGTCGTCGCTGTTGTGACTGAACACTGCATCTCCAAAATGGTAACTTTATAAAAGATGGGAAGAAATATTCTTCACTTAAAAGTATGTTGTTGTAAAGTATCCTTTGTGGCATTTCCTATTGGTTTATTTATCACAACATTAATGCTAGCAGCTAGTGTGTTCCAATGGTTTAAAAAATGAAAATAAAAACATTTACAAATTACGCTAATAAGGTTTAATAGGAATTTTCTTAGATCTTAAACTCTGCTGTCATAACAAAACAAAACATCTCCAAAGTACTTTTGTATCAGAAGAATGTTCTTAACTTTGATATATTGCTGCTGGTGGGCCAAAACCTCATATCTCCTCATATTTCCTTATTGGGAAATAAGGTTCAGATTTCATCGTGAATAGACCAATAGAAATGCTCTTTCTCCTATAAAGTTACCGTTTTGGAGATACACACTTTTCTGACAGTGATATGCTCATGTATTTTATTGTAGTGATTTTGAGCCATTACCATTAATCTATTCATTACAACATAAATAGCACCTAATATTTTTATTACCAACCCATAGAGCCTATTTATAAACCCCCACCCAATATGACAAAACACAACAGGAACAATATCAAAAAGCATTGCAGAAAAGACATTATTGCTCTATTGAGACTTATAATGCCATTATAACAATGTAATAAATGATTTATGACGATATTTTGTTACACTTTGTTTGGGGAGGAGGGGGAGGCTGGATTGGGGACACAAGAATATTATCTCCTCCCCATCCGAAAAAAAGGAGTTATACAGTTTGCCAACCTATACAGCCTATCTCTGAACCCCACCCTAGCAATATGACATGACATAGAGACCATATCAGAAAACACTGCAGAAAAGTCATTATAGCTCTATTTATGATCATTAATGGCATTATAACAAAGTAATAAACAATTTATAACAGTATTTTGTTACATTGTGGTAACACATTTACTAGGCTGCACTGAAAATTTTTAATGAATTAGTCTCGTTACTGTATTACAGCCACCTAAGCACCAGTCTCAGATTTAGTTAAAGCACTTTCCTTTGGGGTATAAGACGTTGTTTACGCCATCCTCATTGCACTTGCTGAGCATTAACATTGAATGGTAACAACATCAAACCACGTGTAGGTTGACAGTCAGATGGAAAACTGCTGGAAGCTGTGGACTCAAGTCAAATTATGTCGTGAAGATGCGCAATTTACTTTAACTTTTAATGTGCTTCCGCAGAGCGCGACAGCATCTTTAATTAGCGGGGACACACTCTGCGCTAACTCCAAACTGCTGGCTCAAACCACCTTTAAAAAGCAGCCCTTCCATTTTTTTCCCTCTTTTTCATGGCCCTCCATTCTAGTTAACGGAAATTGTCACAAAACTGATCTTTCTGTACTGTCCCTCCCACACCCTCCCTTTGTCCCATTTGCGGTGTGCCAGTGGCAGCGAAGGGGTCGTTCCTGACTCCTTAATCGGCAGGCGACAGCTTAACAGCTTGCGTGAGCGTAATTAACGCCGCTTGAAACAATCGTGAGGCGGGCTGGAAATAAATAAATAATTCAGACAAACGTGGCATATCCTCCGAGTGATGTCTCAGGTACAGCTTTACCTGACCAGGCATCTCTGCTCCAAAAAAAAAAAAAAAAAAAAACAGGACGCAGGCGGCAGAGGAAGAAGCACTAAATTATTCACCGCATCAAAGCACAATGTGACTACTTAAAAGCCATTATTATGTTTAATAGTAATGGCCCTTCCAGGTCAGCCATGGAGTGGAGTGGACTGATTGTCAGAAATCACTTCATACTGCAGCTTCTGGAATCTCCTGTTTGTGTTTTCTTGAGCCGTTTATGCATTTCTGGCACGAGCCGTTCAGCTTCTGAACTTTTGGATGTAAAAGAGAATTAAACACGTTCTTTCTTTGTTTCTCTGTTTTTCAGTTTATTCTCTTCTTCCAGTAGGGAAATTGTGATGAATAGGGCCCCAATAGGCTTTTAATGATAAATCAATTATTCTTGAATAAGAACTGGTTTGTTGGTCTACAAGTTTATTTGGTTGTTTTTTCTTAGCTCAGAAATGTTTATTAAGATTTGAAAGTGTGGAAAGTCATTCATAATGAAATAAGTTATGTTTGAATAGAATCATCTGAATAGAATGCAAAAAGCTGGTAATAGTGCACAGTGTAGAACCACATTATAATGCCTTATTATAATAATATAATGCACCACTTAAGTCATAATAGTAAATCAGTAAATCCTGCTAAGTAAATGCTGCCATCTGCTTATCATTATGGTATTAAACAGTAACTAGGGTGAATTAAGCGTTATGTCCTGTACAACATTTTAGGTGCCTTTTATTATGCCTTTATCAGGCCTTGGCAAACCAATACCTGGTAGCTAACTTATGAAGCTAATAACTAGTGGTGAACTGACTGTCTATTACTGCATAATTAAGCAGCAGCTAGAGCCAATGAAGAATTGACACCAGAGCACCTAATAAAGGGTTAATCATTGCATTTAAGGATATTATTATATCCCCCAATAGTGCAGTGTTGCCAAAACTGTAGTTCTTTCTCTCATACAAAAAAGGGGGGCGTTGGGGGTTAGGGGTTCCCCAAAGATGTTACCTCCTCTTGGGTGGGAAAAAAATCTCTTTTTAAACCCCTTTGGATTAATATTGCAATATGAATACTTAAAAAGCACAATATAGTTATAGTTCATGACCACTACCTACAAAATGGTACTGTGCATGTAAATTTTTCATTCATCACTATACAAACAATATATCCTCAAATTGCCTCAATGGCAATAGAACTGTGTACCTTAAATATGTTTTTCCCAGAGGTCATTTACATGTTTATATTTTTCAGGACCTAATGATTTAATACAATACAGTGCAACAAAAAAGTCTTGAGACAATACAGGATGTGTGACATCATTGCAACTTGGGTAACACTGTAGGGTACTCTATTTGGGCTATATGACCCCTACATAACCTTGTCATGACAACTGACATAAACCTAAATAAACATTTTTTAATTCTTATTCCAACAGGCCTAAGTTAGCTAAAGAAAAGTCATGACAGAAGACGCCTATAGGAATAAACATTTAAGTAGAGTTATGTCAGTTGTCATGACGAGCTTATGTAGGCGTCATTATGACCTATACTCTAATGTAGCCTTATGTAGGCGTTCTTATGAACTATAGCCTAAAGTGTTACCCTAAAGTCAAATTGATGCCACACATCCTGTATTGTCTTCAACCTTTTTGCAATGGACTGTAGTACAAATATGTTCACTTACTAAAGAAACTGAAGAGATGTGACGGCAACGCTCTCTATGAATCAGGTAGCTATAATGCATGATATGCGTATTCATAAAGCTCTATAAAGACTTTATAATGCTTTATAATGCTGGTGTAAGCTTTTGTACCTGTGCATGTTCATAATCATGCACATAAACTGTTATAACACCACAGTATAAGGCTTCACAACACAAAGTGGCATAACTCATTATGATGTATATATTTACAGATATTATCTCTGAAGTACCTCAGTATCTTCAAAATAATGACTGGTTTTATAAGTTCTTTCTCTCTCTCTACACATAACATCTAAGGAACAGTTATAAGCCTTCGTTACAGACTTTAAGTAAAGTGATGTTATTGATCAGCTCTGTGAATCAATGTTATGCAAATAAATGTATTAAGGTTTATGATATGGGCCTCACCATTAATGTTAGGAATAGGAAAGATCTATACATTATAACATATCACGTCACTTGGTGCTATGAAGCCTTATACTGAGATGTTATACCAGCTTATGTGTGTGATTATGAACATTTATGTACAGTTACAAGGGCTTATGTCAAGCATTATAAAACATTATGAATGCTGTATAGATCTTTATGAATTCACTTATAATGCATTATGGATACCTCATTCATAGAAAGTGTTACCGAAGTGACAGCTCAGTACCTTCTTTGTTTCTGAGAGAGTGTACCCACTCATTTGAACCCACCATCCCTTTTGACATTTTGAAAATATGTAATCACAGGGCGCAAGCAAAACTATAAACTGTTGCCCAACATCTTTTAAAATGACACACCATTGTTATAATATACCTAACAAATACAGAGGCATATGTCTGAGGCAGCTGAAGCAGTATTAAGTCCCTGTTTAAAAACAAGCAGACTCTAAGTAGTCTACGTGCCCTAGAGGTTAATATGTATATGGAATCTTCTTGTCTAACAGCATTTACCTGGCTCTTTGCTATTTGCATATTCAATCCCCGACACTTGTTCCAACCTACAACACTGGGTGAAATTATCACTTTTGTAGGTGAACGCGTGCACCAAGAAAGAAAGAGCGAAAGAGTGCAAGAGCAAGAAAAAACACGATTCAAAAATGTGTTAGCATACAAATAAACCAATTCATCACCAGCGCTTTTTTCTTTTTTTTGTGCTTTCTACAAGAATAAACACTAATTTTCCTGACGCCGACCCTGACAAATGGAGGGGCTTTGCGTTTGGTCATGGGGTGGACGCGGCCATGCAGCCAGCCGGCCGGCGGGGGCCCGCATCGGCCGAGGCTGCGGAGCGGCTAATAAACGGCCGGTGTCAAAAGCGTTGTCAGTCCATTCTTTGCTTGTTTGGGTTCATATGGGCTGGAGAGGCAGGCCGAGAAACGTCCGGGCGATCTCGCTGGCACCTTCGCTCGCGCTCCCTCTCACCCTGAGCAGCCGCTATCGATTTCTGGCCGTGCTGCTCTTTGTCAAAAATCAGATACAGAGGGGCCCTCTGGACCTCTTCACCTTTTAAAAGCACATACACTGTGTGTCTTATGAGGTGGGCGGAGAGCTGTGTGTGTGTGTGTGTGTGTGTTGCAGGGAGGGGTGATGGTCTTTGTTAAAGGTGAGCACTAGTAGCTGCTCTATGAGAGTAACTGCGAACATTTAATGTTGACACTTCCCTCTCCAGCATTGCACCCCCTTAAATATGAGCTTCTGCGCTACTAGACAATTCTGTATTCGCTTGAAGGGCAAGTTCTCAACAAATGTCTCCACATCCGTATCATATCATCGCAAGAAAACCCTTTGACACCATTTATTTTTTCATTTATATTTATTTATTAATATTTTGCAAACGTTTGGGTATCCCTGGTCTAATTCCATGTTCCAAATTGTTGATAAAACAAGTTAACACCACCTGTACAGAGAACACACTTGTGCACATTTTGATGCACAACTACTTTATTTTATGACCTTTTTCCAACGTTTTCAACTTAAATGAAAGTGAAAATAGAAAGAAAGAAAAATGTCTTTTTCCTTATGCATCAGCCCTTATTTCAACACATATATAAAGAATTAAACATGCTTATGCATCAGCTGTATTGTGTTTTCCTAAAGCTTGTTATATACAAAATTGCATCTAATAGATGTGTTAGAATGTATATCTTTGGTAGAGACTTTTAGTAAAGTCTAAGTCTTTTTTAGGTGCAGGCACTGTTTTGCACAAAAGTACAACACTATGAATAAGCCAGTGGAAATTTCTGTAACTTTTAAATCTACCATGAAATGTAAAACTGTGTTTAGATTGGCCTAGTAGAGTAAGCAGCGTTGAGTACATTTAACTGACATATCATGAACCTTAAACACCTCCTCTAACAAATACAAACCTTGCATTTGCAAAAGAGTCTAGTAAAACAAGCTGAACCCGAAATCCTAAACTGTTATGTAAAAGTCTACAGTCATTAACATTTAAACCCCCGAAAATGTACACACAACAACTGAGCGTCAGTAACGAAAATGGAAATCTACCATTGGACAAAATCGTGCAGGTTTCGCTCACTTTGCATGTTTAAGGTACTAGTAACTTTAGGCTCCTGCAGATGGATAGATTGAGAATGCAGTGAATGTTTCATTCAATGTGTGGAAAACAAAACAGCTGTGGTAAAAATCCCAGTCTACAGGAAACTCTCCACAGTATTGGGCCAGAGAAGGTATCCACCAAATCTGGCCTAACTGTGCAATTCTTTAATGCAAGAGTGGCTGAACATTGATGTCGCCTACAGCCACAAACTTGTCCAGTCCATGCCAAATCCAATCACAGCTGTTATTCGTGCTGCTGGAGGTATGACACGCTATAGGGTATGTTTCAGTCACAGGTGACTCATTTTTTGTCCAGTGAGCTTATTTCATTTGATTACACACTTTTCAACACGTTTCAACCTTTCTTTCATTCTTGTTGTTATATTAGAGGTCATCACTGATGTCACAGTAAATACAACTCCTCAAATCTTTCTCAGTCCTGTATTATTACTCTACCCTGTCATGATACATGGTTCTTTCCACTTCAGGTTCTGTATCCTTCAGCATGTCAGCATGGTTGGTGTGAAGGTGGTGTTTAAAGGGAATTACAGCTGTAGGTCCCCAGTAGCAAAATACATCAATTCTCACATAATGGTGCTTTAAAGGTTATTATTAATTATTATTAAGTGCCGTCAAGTCCCTCGTGACTCCTGGCGACCATATGGACAATGCTTCTCCAGAATGTCCGGTCTTCTTGTTAGGGCCTCCAGGCTTGTGCATAATAGTCTCTTTCAATGAATTGGCTCTTCTCAAAATGTCCAAAGTAAAAGAGCTTCGGTGTGGTTATCTGAGCCTGAGCATATGAAAGGTGAGGCTTTATTTGGTCCAGGATCCATTCGTTTATCCTCTCAAAAGTCTTCAACTTATTGTTCAGCTTTTACATCCAACTTTAGGGCTGCTGTTCCAAACATTCCAAATCCATTGCATTTCATCACTGTCCACAGAAAACAAGCATCTCCAGAATGGTCTCATGGCAGGAGAGGGCAAAAAAAAGACTTCCAAACCATTTTGGGCCATTTCTGTTGGTCCACTCATCATGAAATTTTGACACAGTATAAATGGCAGCTGCTGTGTTCAAATGATGCACAAAAGTACAAATAACCAAAAATGGAGATTCATGTTTTTCTTTGGAAAGTGACAATATTGAAGCTGAATAGTGCTAATAAATGAAAGAACAAAGTAACCTTTCAAGGTTTTTATAAAAGAAGATGACATGCAACTATAGAGGGTATGCATCGATGCCCCAATCGACTGACTGGCAAAATATTATGCAGCAAGGCTGTGTTTATTAGGAGAAGTGACAAAACCTGAGAAGGAAACAAGCGATTATCTGCATGAATAAATGGAGGCTGGCCTCAACAGTAAAATATTATTTCTTGTGGAGATTGTGATCTTTAATGTTTCTCTGTCCCATGTGTAACTTTATTTGGCTAACTGTCTAAACTTCCTTTGTGGAGTTACTCATACAATGAGGGAAGCCCTCAGCAGGCTAACACTGTCTAACCTCCTCCCACTCGTAAAACACAAGATCATCAGGATGGATAATAGTTAATAAATACTGACAAAAACTTCACAGTTACACATCATACAAATGGAAATGACAGGAGCAATATATTTAATTGGTGAGTAGTCAATAAAGAATTTGTGATTTAATTTAACCCAAAAATCCAGCACACCTGACAAAATATCTACTTTAAATCTATATCAGGACCTGGATTTCAGTTTCTACAAACTACAGCAATCCATTTTTGTTTGCCAGCTTCTTGTTCAAATTTGTTCAAGAGTTCCACCTTAAATGGGTGGCCGCTAAGGGCGCATTAAGACATGATGCTTAATCAATGAGCTCTGTGGAGCAGTGGCTTAATTTCTATTTCTTTTGCATCATTTCTGATCTTTTTTTTATTAGACTTTGGCATTATATCAGTGATGTCGTGGGAAACGGCGACAACTTGGCCAAAATCCATCAAAGCCTCCATTTCTCAATAATCTGATGCTGATCTGGAGGGCAGCCTGAGCTACAAGTCGTTCCAGAAAGCAATAAGTGCTTGGAGTTAAGAGATATGTGGGAAGATTGTTGCTTTAACTACTGACCTACTGAGAGTTCCACCTTAAATAGTGCTGTAGTTACATTTTAACCTGACTTAGATATGTTTTCTGTTGTCTGTCTTTACAGCATTTATACACTAACGCTGTCACTCAGTTAGTCTTTCTGCCATATAGACGCCAAAAGAACTTTTCAACAGACAATTCTTTAAAGGACAATTTGGTATTATATGTTTTTTTATGGTAACACTTTCTATGAATCAGGTGTTTATAATTCATTATAAGTACATTCTTAAAAATCTATTAAGTCTTCATAATGCTTTATAATACTAGACGCAAGCCTTTGTAACTGTACATGAATGTTCATAATCACACACATAAAAGGTTATAACACAGCAGCATAAAGCTTCATAGAACAAAGTGACATAATGCATCATAATGTATCTATTTTTCCTGTTATTAATAGTATCAGTGAAAGCGGTATCATAAAGCTTAATAACTAATGTTGTGTTCATTTGCATAATGCTTTATAATGATCCACAGTGAGGCCACTCTCTAATGTTTCTCAGTATCTGTAAGTGCATAACATCCAATGAACACTTATAAGCTCTCTTTACATGCTTTAAGTAAAGTGATGTTATTAATCAGCTCTATGAATTATTGCATTATGTGAATGAATGTATTTAGCTTCATGACATGGGTCTGAACAATCTCAAGAACAGGAAAAATCTATATATACAAACAGATTATATCTCTTTGTGCTATGAAGCCTTATAATGCAATATTATACCAGTTTGTGTGTGTGATTATGAACATTTATGCACAGTTACAAAAGCTCATATCATATATTATAAATGCTTTATAGATCTTTATGAATGTACTTATAATTACGGGGTACCTGAAAGTGCTGCTGGTTTTCCTTGTTCCTTTACAGCTATTGTTTCTCAGATAAGAGAATTAGTTACAACAGTTGGTGTAGTGATTGCGCTACGTTTTCTTGCAAGTGCAGCATCTCAACAGCACTGCTTAATCAAAGATTTACTATTATTATTATTCTAGTAGGACAGGACCTGAAAGCATCATAGCACAAAAGATCGCCATAAGATGACCTTAACAGTGCCGTGCGTCTGAGAAATGGGCTCTGGCAAAGTGCTGAAAATAATAAAAAGCCAGAGAGGAGAGTTGTGTAGTTTTTTATGTTTATGTTGGGATCTGTATAGTGTGTTGAAAGTAGCTTTCAGTGTGCTTTCACACGCAAGTGCAGCAGCATGAACAGCATGTCCAGATTGCACAGCAGAGAAAAAGAGAGAGAGCGAACGAGAGAGAGAGAAAGAGAGAGAGAGAGAGGGGGGAGATCCACTGTCCAAAGCCTCAGCACCTCTCTCTTTTTCCTGACACAGAGAAAATATTATGCAGCCACTCGCGCCCATTGAATCCGCGTGATTCATTGCCCAATTTGAAACTGCCAAGCTGCTAAATTGCATCAGGTCTGCCAAAATTCATTCCAGGACTACGGAGGAGATATGAAAAATTAAATGTCATCTCGGTACAGTGGAAAACTTTTACCTCTCCTCTCTCTCCGCGCGCCACGCGGAATATGCTACATTCCGTAATGATCGATGACGACTCAAGACTACACTTAACCTACTTAGTGATGTCATGTAGGCCGCGGGGGTGTTTACTTTTGGAAAATGGCAGGAAGACATAAACTTTATCAGGCGCCTGACATGGCCGCATTCTCCTCCATCCAGCCCAACCCC